>JAGDQP010037283.1:0-18690 GCA_022664845.1 Lepisma saccharinum | reverse complement strand
AGGATAATAAGACGTTATACATATGTAAGTTTATACTACGTAAGGTAGGTGATGATAATTCCGCCATGTTTCCAAATCTGCCACCTATAGTTATTCTCTTTGTTTTGAAGCAGAATCGAAAGGTGGTAATTGTGTTAAGGCGAAGAGAAATATTTTTTCTTATACTCCCACAATGCTTTGTATTACGCATGCGCGGTCTAGTCAGTGGTGAGGAAAAAGGCATGGTTCATGTACTTTTTGCTGCGGTAAGTGAATGTTTATTTTTTCATTATTAATAAGTTGATTCTTATCCTACGCAGTTCACAAGAATGTTAAAGGTATTGTGTATCATACACAATAGGCAGTTTATGTGTGAATTGTCTGTGTGAGTGTTGTTCATACCACGATTCTGAAAGGTATTAGTGCGTACAATTACGCCATGCGATACACATGACCTTTCTTTATTAAATACAATTTATAACTATTTTACTTGGAGCCCTAGATATTACTTTAAAATGAAATAATATTAAGACCTACCTAGAAAACATGTTTTTTTAAATTTTTTCTACAGAATTTTTTGTGAGCAATGTTTTCTGTTTTGTAATATCTACCAATTCACGAAAGCAAAAATTAAAATTGAACTGAAATATTTTAATAATAACTACTCAAGTTGTTGCGTCTAGTTTATTAACCAATGTTAAAATAATATACATGTGATGTAAAACACAACATATCCCTGTTTTACATATGCAAACAATTTTGAAAACAAGCTGGCAACATTGGGTCCATAATGTTTTTAATTTCGCCTATTGGAAGGGTTTCTTATCCTTCCTCGTATAGCAGGCTGGTAATTGTGTTCATGCCTTGATATTTTTTTTTCAGTAAACAACATATCACCTTATCGCATAGGTGTGCCATATTGATGCAAACAACTTTTGCCGCTTTTAACAAAAATATGTTAAAGCTTAACAATGGTGAAATGGCTGTCAAACACCTTACATGTAAAAGCATAAAATAAACTGATCAATATAGAAACGGGAATAACATCACATTGATAATTAAATTATATTTAAATATTTAAGCGGAATATATTAAAACTTCTTCGACTTCTATCCCACTTTTTATTCTACATAATACAGTGTAACCTCGATATATCGAACCTCAAACGGAACGAGAAAACTTCGAATTATCGAGGATTTCGACATACCGAGGTTTGATTTATCAAGGTGATTTCTGACTAACTGCGATATATAGAGGTCAAACACAACCACAGTAAAAAACTAAGTTTCCCGCACGTGCACTTTTCTGTCAAACTGGACTCGGACTAACTGATGACAAAGGAAAAGGGGGTATTGCATGCGATAACAACTGTAAACAATGGTGGAGGTGACAGATTGCAACATGGACGATTGTCGTTCAAAGAACGAATTGAGTTTCGTTTACATACAGTACAGTATTATAGATTTTATAAGAACAACTTCGATATATAGAGGTTTTCCAATCAAAACTGCGATATGTAGAGGTCCGGTACCAAGCCAAGCAAGTATGAAAATTCGGAATATCGAGGTCTTCCTGGCCAGTCCTTCGCTACATTTTGAGGTAAAAATATACATGGGAGTGATAGCAGGATCAAGGGGGAATGGAAGAACTTCGATTTATCAAGGAATTCGATATATCGAGGTTCCACTGTATTTTGTACAGGAGGCATATTATCAAAATGGGTAACTTTAAAAATAATAATTTCCACACACAATGGAAGAGTCTTTTGTTATCCATTGAGGTTCTTGTATAAGGTACTCGAAATTTGATTTCAGAAAGCAAGTCTCCACTACCTATGCAGTTATGAATTAATTTATATAAAAAAAATAGTGAATTAATTATGAATCTCCGGTTCTCAAGCGTAATGAGTTCAAATTTCTGAATTGAATTCACCTAGTGTTTAAATGTAGGATAAAATCAAGCTGTTTAAAAGTAAGGAAGCCTCAGTATGACAGTTAATATGATAAGATAAAATGAATTGTATGGGCGGTAACAGCACTATGGCTTACGCCCGTCCCGAGACAGTTAATTTGAGTAGTGGGATTCCAAATGAGTTACAAGTTTCCATCGAGACAATGAATAATACAACATTCTACTATCAACAGTGCACTATCTAAAGTCTCTTTGTGTTATATAAATTAATCTTAGCATTCTGAAAGATGTTGCTGTCATGTTATTTATATCACGTTAGTGTAAAATAAAAATAATAATTCTAACAAGTAAACCTATCGATACTTCAAAGCGCTTTTGACAAAACTTGATAGAGAAGTAGGGCACATGAGTAAACCACCTGAAAGCATGAGTAGAAGTGCTTTCGTCCATAAAGACGGACGAAGTGGCCAAAAGTTTAGTTCATTGGAATGAGTATTTATTGTGTGATCTAAGGAGGACAACACACATTTATTTATAAAATATTTGTAATAATGGGAAACAAATACATATTAATGTATATTGGGTAAATGGGTATTGCATAGGGTACGTTCATTATGGTCGTCATCTTGAATCTTGCTAGATTTTTTAAAATAGGAAGGGGGGGATTGAATTGAATTATATTTATGGCCTTTAGTCATCTAAGGCTCAAGCTGGAATAAGGGAGGGGAATAATTCGAGGAAGGTGGGGGGGTGATGTCATCAATCTGGACTAGACTTTTACCAAAAGTCAGTTTTACCATAAATTCATTTTTGAGAGAAATAATGAGATGTGGCATTAATATGCCTAGTTCATTGAAAAGTCCAGAAATAGTCAGTTAATTTTAAAACAATGCAACAAACGAAAACTCAATACCTAAGTAATTAGTATTGGGAATCACCTACACAGTACTCGTTACCTGTACATTGGGTTTCGATTTCTTGCATTGTTTAAAAAACAGAGTATTTCCGGAATTTTCAACGAGGAAACTTATCAAGTTTTCATGTAATAAAGCAGCTGGCAGAAGGAGTATACCAGCTGGCAGCACGATGAACTTTTACAATTGGGTGTATTGGTGAAAATGACAGCTCTATTCGCGTGGCCTCCGAGGTCTCCTGATCTAAAGTCATGTTATTTTTTTTCCTTTGAGGATACGTTATTTATTATGTACGTTACCACATCAGTGCTGTTGTAAAGAACATGGGCAGTGGCATGCTACAAAAAGTATATTAAGAGTTTGCCCACGGCTTCAACGTGTGTTTTGTGACCGAGGAAACCCTGACGAGTTTCTGCTTCTTTTCATGTATCAGTCAATATTGTATGTGTAATACCTTTTTAAAAAACGGTATTTTGAAATCCGATGAATCATTTGTAATAGCTCTGTATATCATTTCCTATCTCCCCAAACAGGAAATTGCAAAGAGCACGTCCTCGTTTAATGACTATCAGTCACCTTGATTTTCAGTATCCAATGTTGGTGCAGATACCGTTTTCTGGTTCGAAATAAATATAGCAAAAGTATCCTCGATTGACAATTTCATCGAATTTTGTTAATTCGTGACAGATCAATTGTCGGTTAACTTAATGTAATTTAATATTGATATTATTTACATTTTATCGCCTAGACAGACTATTAACGGCCAGCGCTTGTATCAAGTCTGGGAAATGATGCCGCATGGCAAACACTGTTTCAGAGTTAAGAACGAGAAAGGTAGTAACTTTATTTCAAGCATTTTGGTCTTATTTTGTTGTAAATAGTATATCTTTGGTATTATTAGTATTTAGACCAATTGACTGATTGTTTATTGTTTTCTACTGCTTCTTTTTATTCAAGAAGCTACTCAATGCTGGGTCAACACTGAAATGTCGATACCTCATCGGGAATCGAACCCAGAATCGCTCACACTGAAGTCTAGCGCGCTACCGACTAGGCCACACAGGAAGCTAATGGAAAGAAGTAAACATGTTTCTAAAATAATTTTAGTACATTTACTAGCTTAATCCCGCGGTCTCCGTCTGCACCATTTAACAATGGTTGGTAACACTAAAAACTGGAACCGTTAGAGGGTGAACACTTGCACAGTAATTTTTCTATGGTGTCGAATACTGTTTATTCCAAGTTCGTTACGAATATTTAAAAGGGTATGGAAGAAATATAAAATATTAATGGTAACACTGACGAATATGTCCCATACGGCTCATGAAGTATGTATCTGATCAATCCCAGTACCTAAATGTCGAGTTTAGTGATGATTTGTCTACAGGTGAGAAAGTTATTTGAAATACTGACTTTTTAAATTGCTTGGAAATACTGACAACTGTCATGCCTGTCGGACCCAACCTGCGTCCCTGGTCTCTCCCATTTTCTAAATGCCAAGTTTGGTACGGATACGTCCAATAATATAAGAGTCAACTTGATGTATTGAATTTTAAATATTGGTTGGCAACACTGTGACACCTGTGGCGTCCGGAGTGTCTCTTTGATCTATCCTAGTAAATAAATAACAAGTTTGGCACTGATTTGCCCAATGGTATTGAAGCAATTAGATATATTGATTTTTGAATTTGGTTGGCAACACTGGGAACTGTGATGAATGCGCTGGAGTTCCCCGGGTATTTGTCTGATCTGGCTCAGTACTTAAATGTCAAGTTTGATGCTGATCCGCCTAGTGGTATCGAGGTAATTTGAAATGTTTTCTTAATTGGTTGCCAACACTAACCACTCAAAAGCCTGTGGGTTCCGCAGTACCTCTCTGATCTCCCCCAATACCGAAAGGCCAAGTTTGATGCTGAGATATACCCAATAGTTTGGAAGAATTAAAAATATTGATTTTATCAAATGCACGGGATGGTGAGTCTTCATGATTCAATTTTTTCGTCTTTCGTTCACGACGACCTGCCAAAATAACCTTTCGTTTAGGCATAGAATTTTCACCACCAGTAGGATGTACGTTATCTTCATCCGATACAGGGGATGAGTCGTCACGATTCATTTTTTTTTTTTTCGTGTTTCTTTCATGAACAATGTGTAGGGGAGAACATTCAAACACTTCTCCTTCAGTTGAGAATTGACGGAGAGGAATGCTGTTACTTGATGGTTCATCTACGTGTCAAGCCGGATATTCCAAAACAAAAAATGATTTAAATCGATACAGTAGAACCACAGGATGAACTGGATAAAACCAATTTTGGCAGTTTTTAAAATATACTTACATATTATTTTACACAATTTTAAAAAAATATTTTCTTGGTGTTGAATTTAGTTTCTAGAAAAAGCAGGAAGTAATAATACGTATATACAAATCAGCCTGAAAAAGCGAACACTTTCGTTTTTCTTGCATTTTGTGGATGCTTCATTCTGAGTAATTCTCTTTCGCTTTTCATTACAAGAAGAACAACGAGATCGATCCAGTAACTTCCAAGATTCCCTGGAAACTTCATTAGAAGACTTAACTTGACTGCGATTCTTGCGGTTTAATTTTCTATTGAACACCAAGAGAGAAAAGAAATCCCAATAATGCAGTAGATAATGAACTTCTGGAATAGAATTCTTTTCTTCATGTCAAGTAATGGACAACCACCGATCAAGCAAGAGGAACATTCAGTTCCTACTATTTTCTTTTCATTTGAAATTAAAAAAGTTCTGTAAACATTGAAGAAGAGGGAGACGAAAATCAGAAGATGAGATGATCGTAAAAGCAGACGGAATGGAAAGTAAAAGTAGAAGGAGTATTATTATTTCTATTTCTTCATTTTCTTGTAGTTCGTGATGTTCTCTGAGGGTAGACTACGAAAGACTCCCATAGATAAAGTTGTTTCATTTAAGAAAACTTCAATCGTTCCGTTTCTCCTGTGCCAGGACATTCAGGGAAGAAACAGCGGAAAGAGAATCATTTAAATACTCTAAACCTTTACCCATCGAAAGTCTGGAAGAAAATGGCCGAGCCCAAATTCTTGCATAAATTAGCCCATGGAAAATTTAGATTTGAATCTGTCTTATCTTCAACTTCATTTTCGCATTTCTACTAGATTTTCTCGAAATCGTGGACGCAGAACAACATAGGAAATATACAAGAGACGGGTTATACATTCAATGAAGTCCATTTACTTTCTAAAATTCAAAACAGAACTAAAATAAAAGGAGATGTAGAAAATAGTTCCAAGAATGTCACAAATGATTCAAAAGCCTTGTAAAATCAATGACTTGTAAATGTAACAACACACACTGGGACTATATTTTATAGCATTCTTCGAAGAGGACACAACCCCTTGGTTTTGATAACAAGTAATTAAATTGTTTATCATCTCAAACACAAAAATGTTTGTGTACACACCTGTGGTAACTTTCATAGTTTTGTAGTAGATGCTAAAATGGAAAATAATGGAATTCTCTCGTAATAGGCTGTCTTTTACCCTGAGTACAGGATCGTACCATTTTCATACGAATTGTAGCCAACTATCACAATGTTAGTTAAGTTATGTTTGAAGTTACGCTTTCAAACTTAAGGTTCAATTGTTTAAGTGGATGAGGATTGAGTAGGAACATTACACTTTAAATAAAATCGAACGAGATCAGTAGGACCATGGTTGAAGAAGTACGTAGCTGATACAACATAATGGTATGAAAGCTTCTATGAGACTAGCGTATATGATGTAAGAGATTTGTAGTTTCTTTTAACTTTTGAAAACTGTTGTCCTTAAGTACAATATTACCAACTTTACTAACATTACCAGTATTACCAACGTCCGCAGAAGCACATAAACGTTGCAAATACGTGGATGTAATGTTAGAACGGAAACGTTATTCTAACCGTTGTATATGTACCAGAATGTTCGCCTGTTCAATGGCTTATTTGACGTTGAATAATGGTTGAGAAATCGGTTGAAATCAATGTTTAGAATAAACGAAATAACGAATTTTAGAAACGTCTAATAATGTTGTTGGCGCCCACCTGTTTAACCTTTTCCGGTTGGTTAAAACAAATCAAAACTGCTGGTTGGTGTCTATTGGCATACATACATACTTGGAATTCGTCCGTTGCCTTATGGTGATTTATTAATCTTGTAGTAGGCCTAAATTTTGTCACTGTCTACAGTCGAGTTCGAAGTTGGAACTTTCCACACTCGTCGTTTGTAGCTCGTCACTGTATATGAAATAAATTAATTCGTATCGGTTGAAGGCCACTAATCCTGAGTGCTCGCCGAGGGACCTTGTCCGCAAGCAAAATATATATCCCTATCTATACTTTAATTTGTATTCTTTATTTAAAAAAAAAGAAAAAACAAAGAGATGGAAACATTGAATAAAATTATGCACGGAAATCGCTTCCAATTTTTTGAAACATTTCTAAGAATACTTCACATGTAATTTTATCCATTTCTAAATAAAAGAATCCCTGTCAACCAATTCAATTAGTGCTACAGTTTCACAACGCAAAGGGTAAAAAAAAATATTTCATTGAGATGAAATAAAATAAAGCAAGAATCCTCGAGATAGAGGGGCTTCTGCAAATTCTCAATTTACTTACTAGTTCTTCAATTGAACAATATTATACTTTGTAAAGCTCTTTTCTGTTTTTTAAAAGAGAGCTACTAAAATCCTATTTCGGAACAAGAAAATAAATATCTTTCTCGTACAAAATGAAACCAATCACAGGAGATACATTTTCGTTTCAAAGAGAAATGCTATTCAAATAATTGGAAGAAAGTTCCTTTCAAGAATGTAAATAGAATCTTTTTCGTTCTTTCAATCTTTCGTATTCAAAGATGGAACGGCACCTCTCTACTGAGGGAAGGGATTTATGCTATTGAAAATTGTATTATATTTATATATTTCTTTTTTCAGTTACTGCTGGAAAAACACCAAACAATGCTATATTTTTCTGTATAACCAGAGGTGAATCAGTTATTCGTATGTGGGTGAAACAGGAAGGGGAAATTCGCAACGTTATCTCTGTGCTTTATTGTACTACATTCATAAATCCTTCTAATATACGCGTACGCAAGTTTCCTATATATTGTTTTAGGCGTATGTTGATCTACCTGTTTTCTATTGAAACACGTGAGACGGACTTTGTGGGGACTGCGGATATATGCTACTGCCATACCATACCAGGAATCATCCAATTTAGATAATGTATTACCGTTGCTAAAGCTTTGGCCAGAACCTTTTGAACGTAACTTCAGTCACCTTCGTAGGCCTAGGAATTCCTAAGTTTGAAATTTATCAGCGGATGGACAGACAGTTTGAACTCGTATCGCTGAGACTTTTCGAACGTCACCTCAACAATCTTCGTAGTCCTAGTAGCTTCTGAGTTAGTGATTTTTAAGTTAAAACTTGTCGATGGACTGGCAAACAAACCTTATCTATACAGCTTTGAATTCGCCTTGCTGAAAACTTTGCAACGAAAGCTAACCACCTTCGTAGCCCTAGTAATTATTGAGTTAAAACTTGTCGACGGTTGAAGGTTGGATGGATAGAAATTATCCCGAGACTTTTCCAACGACACATAAACCACTTTCGTAGCAGTATTAGTCCTGAGTTGAAAGGTTTAGACATACTCCTCAGATTTAGCTGCCGAATTCTAAATTTCAAAATTCCTGGAAACCAACCTATACACAGTGATCCAAAAGTAAAATATCCGTGCCAAAATTCATTTTTTTCTTTAAATTCTCGAAACTGTCTTTACCAATTTACTGAAACAACTAATTGGAGAATTAGATCCTTATATTTTAATATCCGTAGGGCTGTTTATATTTGTCCAATTTTTTTACACTACAAAAAAAGTTTCTAACTGCGTTAATAAATTGTAAAGTTGAATAATTTATACATGTCTTTTCATACTTAATTTATGAAACTAAACATAATATACAATTTCAAAGTGTTATTTTTCTCTCATAAATACTTTTGTAATTTTTATGTGTCATGATTTATGTTTAAATAGACCTACAAAACCTTGCATGCACAAGAGGATCTTTATTTGATGTTGTCTCAAAAGAGGACACTATAGTTACTTTTTTTAGGAAAACAATTTATATCTTGAATGAAAGAAGTAAAGAGAAGTATAATTTTATAGTGGGCATTTTGAAAGTGGTTTCTATTTAAATACTTGCACAAAACTCTTGCTTTAAAATATGAAAATGACTTTTCTATTTCATTCCTTGCAAATATATAGACCCTTTCGTTACTGTTAATACATTTCTGTGTACTGAACATTATTTGTGTATTAACATTTGTTTTCGAAATTATGACCTTGTGCAATAACAAAAGGAGAGACTGTTTTTTAAAAGCGTCTCCTTTATATATATACTTAATTGAAGAGTGGCTACTGGTAAGTGAAACCATTCAGGAGTTAATCAAACCAAAATATAAATGTCCAAAATTATTTGAAGGGAATAGTAGCCCATTACAGTGATGAGCGGACGTTTTTCTAGCCTCTTCCATCAAGCAAATTGAGTGAGGCGGGTTTATTTGCAACCTGTGATGTTCATTCAAAACGCTTCTACATTTTCCCTTGCTGAATTCCCTTGATAATGACATCGGTATTCTCTTCTCTATACTAAATAATGATAAAGTTATATTTGAACCACTTGATTGCTTAATTGTTGCTCTAAGCTACTTGTTGTAACTGTTTGTATATCAAAGTTAATTTGCTATGTGTTTTCGTCCAACATCAATCGCCAACACGCTCTTCTCGACACATTATTAAAGTTGTTTTTGCTCATCGTAGACAATCGCCAGATTTCCATAGTAGTTTATTTACGTTCGATTTAATACAATCGCATTCTTGCAATGTTGAGTAGCTGTTTCCAAATTTTGATTCCTCTACTTTTTTCTTGCCAAATGCTTTTTCAAATCAGCCTTTTGAATATCATTCTTAGTATATTCCGTATGCTATTGAAGGATACGTTATTCCCTCATTCTGACATTAGATTAGGTATTACCATAACCGCACAAAATCACCCCCTCGATATTGTCTCATAATCGATAGCAACGATTTTCTCCATATGTATATTTGAAGCTATTAAACTGTCTCTATACATACATAAATTGATCTGTATATAATAAACTGGATTTGTGCCAAGCTAGGTCCGATGTTTGATTTACCACTTATTTACTGTCGATTGGTTCCTTTAACGCTACCAAAGAAGAAGAGCTGTATTTGTATTTTTGAAACAAAATACCTTCAGGTGCCCATGGCGGTAACACGCACAACAAATAACCTTGTAGGCTTTACATTGGCTCATGTTGTCAAGTATAGCCCAACGCAAGCAAGCTTTCTTTTATTACATGTGGTAGGTCTAAGTTAATAATTTGAAAGGAACTGATCACGCTGATTGAAACAACATTTACGTTGTAAAATTTTCTTGTAAGTAGCTTGATGAAATCAACTTATGTATATAAACTCGTTCTACCCGAAAATTATCTGTATTGCTTTCGTGAACATTGTTGGCTCAGATCTGATAGCAATTTTTTGCTAATTAAATTGTATCTCAGTCCAAGCTGAAACAGACTATTAAGGAGTAATTGTACCGATTTAATTCTCGCACATTTTGGGATATTATCTTCCATTCACCATTCAATTATTTATTTATTGTCTTATCTTTTCATGCCGGAGTTAAGTCAAACAATTGTATTCTGATCAATCGTGTATGTTTTCCAGATCGGAATTAATTTTGTTTACTGCATTGCCAAGATCATTAAATTCAGATGTTATATAAGTATGTACGTCATCTGCGTATAGTTAATAATTGAATTCGGAGCGTTGAGATGCAAAATCATTCATAAACGTCCAAAATAATAATGGACCAAGAATCAATCCTTGTGGAACATCCCAAAAAATGATTTACCACTCTGAGCAAGAGTTGTTCGATAGAATAGCCTGTTTCCGGTGCGTCGTGTATAACTGAAACCGTCGGACTGTATGTTTGGCGAAGTTGACGTTATGTCCTAATTTAGCGAGAAGAATGTCATAGTCAACAGACTGAAAAGCTTTACTGAAATCTTGAAGGGTTAGGATGCGATTATCAGTGATTTTGATAAATGCTGTCACTGTACTGTGACCTTCCTTAAAGCCTGATTGTTTTTCAATGAAGAATTTGTTTTGATCTATGTGCTTTGTGACTTGCTGGTGTACAATAATTTACAGTATTTTGGAAAGAGATGGCAGGGCTAATGGGTCGGTATTCGTCAGTTTCTGATGGCATGTTTTTCTTTGTTATTGGCCAAACGTAAGATTGTTTCCACCTATTAGAACGGAGTGATTTACTACTGTCATTGGATACAAGACCTGCCATGATCATTTTGATGAATTCTAATGATATACAATCTGGATCCACAGCAGAACTTTTTACCTTTCTGATAGCCTGATGTTCCTCTACTGGGAAACAAAAGAGAAATATAACATATCACATTTACTTTTATTTTTACCAATGTTAGCAAGTTTTCGAATGGTTTCTGTTTCAGTCTTATCAATACAAGTAGGGGGTTGAGAATAAAACTCATTCAAACTATTGAAATCTTCGGAAATATATTCAGTCTTATTCTTTATATTTATACCTAAAAGTTTTAGTTACCTACATAATCGTCTTCCATGTCTAAGATCGTCAACTAAATTCTCAAAATATGCTTTCTGCCCGCCGTATAGTTTGAGTACATTGGTTTCTGGGTCTTTTGTATATCATGAAACACCCCTGGAAGGTTTCGGGTTTAGCGTTACTTCCTTCCTGTTTTTATTTTGCGCTGTATCCCTCTAGAATCTCAATTGTCGAATAGAACCTGTCATCCAGGGATTTGAGTTATGTTTGTCTTTTTTGACTTTCAGTAGTGCGTGCTTTTCGTACAAAGCGTTTACGAGTTAGAACATTTATATTGTCATCCACCAACCTATTGAATGTTTCGAAATCCAAGAGTATATGAAAGACATCTGCATTTAAATTTGGTTTATTTATATTTCTAACATTTTGATCAGCTATTATTTCCTTTTTGCTTCTTGAGGGCTTAAGTGGATACAAAATATAAATTAAACCGTGACGGGAAATGCCAGGGGCAGGAAGTTTACCAAATTTGGTGACTTGCCCAGGATAAGATGTTGCGATATGGTCTATTGCAAACTTCGAGCTTTTTGAGTAATGAGTTGGTACAAAATCGCACAAGTTCAGATAGAGGATTTGGAGCATTTCTAGTATATTGTCTCGTGTGAATCCCGCAGAACATTTTGATGTTTACGTCACTCATTAGTATGCAATGCTTGTATTTGTCTTTAACCTGCAACATATTTTTCTGAAACTCCTTAGGGCAATCTAGTAGCGTATTTGAGGGACGTTAAACCACCACTACCATGATTTTTAAAACCGATGTTTTGATTTCACAAATCACAGTTTCCACAGTACGCGTGTATTGAGAAGAGGTCTGGTCTTTACTTAAGCATATACAGACCCTACCGGCACCTTTTAACGTCCTATCATATCTCAAAATACAACGTCTTTCGAGTGGAAGTAACTGAATCGCTAACGTTGGTTTAAACGACGCGACGTTTCGGACGTAAGAATACAATGAGGTTTGACTTCTCCGAATAATTCCCGAAATTCATCTCTGTGAGATGGGAGAAACTGGCAATGTATATAAACCGCCTGAAACCCCTTGAGAGCCTCAGCAAACGCTTCAAGCATGACTGAGGGGACTCTATTTAAAACTCGGTCATTTGCGAAAGAGGGCAAAGCACGAAGAAAGTCGTGTTCTTGTTGAGTCTTGGGTAATTCGCACAGCTGTTTGAAAAAAAGTAAAGTGGATGTTGGAATACAATCTCTCGACATCATTTTGAAAACAAAATATGAAATGTAAAACGATTGATGTATCAATCACCGATATCAGCAACATCCCAATATTCTTGTGTTTGATTGATTTTATTTTATGTACTGTAAACACAAGAATTTCACAGCTTAGGTACCACTTACTTGTAAAGTACTTTTCCTTTGATGGATATAATTTTATTGGAAGTAGGAACTTTGCTTCAATCACTAGGAAACATAAACACACGTGGTACAGACACACACATCTTTTGTAGAATATTATCCAAAGCCTTCCAAGCATGTTTTGGATTTCAAGTATATTTTCAGAATCCAATGTAAAAATAACATAAAAAAGAACACTCATACACATATTGTCCTTCGTATCTCTTTATATACATTAATTAAATAAATTACTTTATATTTTAAAAGATGAAGAGAGAGGGAAAACACCGCCAGGTGGTGTCCTGGTGGCGCGAAGGAACCAGGAATCCGTTGTGAACGCAATGTCTTTCCTCCTCTAATTTCAAGTCTGCTGACACTAACACAGAAAGGTTGCTTCATCAAATAATCAGAGTTGGGTATCTTCAGGTTTCACGTGGTCAGATGCGCTCTTTTCATTGGTCATTAATATAATTCTTACAAAAAAAGAATGGGAAGACATTACTTATGACAGAGTAATCCTAGGATAGAGGTAATTAAAATGATTTGTTTATTGTGTTTTTATGAGAATTGAATTTTTTTTGTTTTTAATTTCAACTAGAATGTTCATAATTTTTTATTACTTTTCTCTCAGGCAACTTTGGAAGCAATTACGTAAATCAACGAATCATGTTCATTTCTTCCTCGCCAGAGAGTTCTGTGTAAAAGGTCAGTATATATATAATACAGTTACCAACGAAATATATCTGGTGTAGTAAAAAGTAATCCATTATTTTGCCAATAGATGGCTTCAGTGATCTGTATCTCGCGTTGTATAAGTCCGATCGGGTTCAACCAGATGGCGTTCAAACGATGATATTGCGTACTACAAACACTGTTCAGATAGTTGTGATGAGTTGACTCAGTGTTGTGTGAGCGAGCGTCAAAATGGACACTAGCAAAGAGAAAATACGCTATATTTTACAGTTTTTCTTTGATAAAGGCGAAAACGCAAGCCAGGCGGCTGCAAATGTGAATAGTGTTTATGGTTCTAATACTGTAACAGCCAATCACGCGCAATTTTGGTTTCGTCGATTCCGTTCCGGTAATTTTGACGTCAAAGATGTACCACACACTGGAAGACCAAGTGTCGAAAATGTCGATAAAATCATGGACATTGTCGTGTCCGACCGTCATATAAGCACTGTTTCGATTGCCCAAGAGCTAAACATTGCACAAAAAACCGTGTGGAACCATATGCATAAGGCTGGATACACAAAGAAGCTTGATGTATGGGTGCCACAATAGTTAACGCAAAAAAACCTCATGGACCGAATTTCCATCTGCGAATCGCTGCTGAATCGCAACAAAAGCGACCCATTTCTGAAGCGGTTGGTAACTGGTGATGAAAAGTGGATCACTTACAACAACGTCACGCGAAAACGGTCGTGGTCGAAGCGCGGTGCGCCGGCGCAAACGGTGCCCAAGCCAGGATTGACGGCCAGGGAAGGTTTTGCTGTGTGTTTGGTGGGATTGGCAGGGAATTATCTACTATGAGCTGCTCCCCTACGGCCAAACCCTTAACTCGGAACTATACTGTCAACAATCGCCCAGAAGCGGCCAGCTTTGGCCAATAGGAGAGGCATTGTGTTCCACTAGGACAACGCCAGGCCACACACATCGATAGTGACTCGTAAGAAGCTCCGGGAGCTTGGTTGGGAGGTTCTTATGCATCCACCTTATAGTCCGGACCTGGCACCGAGTGATTACCATCTGTTCCTGTCCATGGCGAATACGTTTGCTGGTGAAAAATTTGCTTCAAGAGAGGCTTGTGAAAATCGACTATCTCAATTTTTTGCCAATAGGGACAAGGGCTTCTATGAGAGAGGCATCATGATATTACCTTCCAAATGGCAACACGTTATCGAACAAAACGGCGCATATGTGACCTAAATCGGATCATTCTAACTATGGTAAGTCAAGCCTTCAATGTCATGCAAAAATAATGGATTATTTTTACTACACCAGATATAACTTCATTGCCATATATACGTTCATAATTAGTTTCAGAAAATGGTATTTTTACTCATTATGGTAATTATTTTATACTTTTTCGAACAGTTTGGTATTATTTTCGCCTTCATATAGCATAATCATAATTTTAATAATAATAATAATTTATTTTTAACATGCAGAGAATAGCTATACAATAAAAATATAACACAGTGTCAGTAAAACTATACTAGTAAACATAAATCAACAAACACTATTCATGCATGCAAATATTTTACAGAGATCCATTGATTGGGTGCAAATAATTGAAACATTATATTAAAATATAATAGTCTGTTAAGTACTGTATAAAAAGCTATGTGCAATAATTCAAGGATCATTGCACATTGGCTAAGAACAGTGCATGATTTGTTTTTCTTCGTTTACCTAAGAGTCTCAAGTTTCAAGGATTTTAGCCAATGGTCATAGACGTGTACATAATATGGAAAACCCAGTTTGTGACAAACTATCCTGACTAAACATGTACGTTTTGTTCTTACTAGAAATTTATAGATATAAACATTAGAACTTTATGAAAAAAAAATACCATTGCCTCAAAATGAAGCTGATAGGTTTTCTAGCACCCTGTACAGCGCTATTTATATGTTTTTCAAATAGTAGGTTTGTATCATAGATTACGCCTAGATCTCTTATTGTATCAACGTTTTGAAGCAGACAATTTGAAATAGTATAATTGCTTACGTAATATTGATTCTTGTTCGTATACGTCCGAACTTTGACTTTCTTACCATTAACTTTCATAGATTAGATCAGCACCAATACGAGACATTGTCAAGATCTTTGTACAGTAAATAATTATCTCTCTAAAATAATATATTTCAGAACATAATATTTGTTTACACATAGTTTATAAAAATGGAAAATTGCAAAGGACCTAGGAGTGAGCCTTGAGGTTTTCCATTCTCCATAGTGGCAACAGTCGAAAAGAATTGAAACAATTTTGATCTGATGACAAATAGCGTTTAAGCCACTTGATGTACAAGGGAGAAAAACACATGCTTGATAATAAAAATTCAGGTCGAGGTTCAATCAAATTCTACTCTGTTATCTGATTCCTATCATAATTTCAAAAGACTAGTGCCATGCTCTTGAACTTTTCACATCTTTTAAGAGAAGTCAACTTCTTTTTATCTAGTTCACGTTTTGCAAACCACTTAAAACTTCGCACACTTTCACGTTTCCTAGGACAATTGAAAAGTTGTTATGTATGCACCAACAATGGTCACTCATTTGCATAATGTCCTTGAGCACGTGTATTGAAGAAATGACTGTATACTTCACGGAAATAGAGCAGAATTACTGTAATAACTTTGAGATAAACTAGTGATCAAATCTTGTAATAAACTTTCCGTCTACCTGCTACTATACAATCCACTTAATACTTCATACATTTGAATGGCAAGGTATTAAAGATTAAGAAACTGTTAAGTAAAATATATAAAAGGTCTTTTAGAACGTAATGTTTTTACCTGAAATGCTGTTAAAAGTAAGAAAAAATATAACATAACATCTAAATTATTTTAAACTAAAACTAAAAGGAGAATACATTCATAGTAAATATATTAGGTGCTATGGAAGTAATAATATTTGCTGTGAATGCTACACGTGTGCTCATACAATTCTTAGGTGAACAAACATTTTCTACTTTCTTTTTGCTGGATATTTTAGATAAATTAAGATTTTCAAAACCTGTTTTTTAAAATAGATTTTGTTTCTCTTTCTGTTTATTGGTGTGGTTTTGCTAAAGTTGATAAGGTTTTATTTTGTTGTTTACATTTAATTCAAGCGTAGTCATCCAAGTCTATAGCATAACTAATTTGTTTATTGTACTGTGGAGAGCTTTCCAGTAATGATTTATTTTTAACAGACATTCAAAAGTTAGCTTTTGTTCGTTTCTGTAAATGAGTGGAATGTTTCAGATTCAGCGAACTAGATTTAGTAACGGAGAGAGACTGATATTGATATAGCTTTTATAGCTGTAGACTGTGTTTCTTTTTGTTTGCTTTTTGAGTGATGAATACAACTATGTTTTTTTATATAAGAGAACATCGCAATGTACTATTTCGCACAAAGAGAAAACAAAACAATGTTCATTTTTCAAACACAGAAATATAAAACTAAATATAAATTTAAAAAGTTTCCACAACGTTGTGAATTACCAAGCTTCAGTTAATGTATTTGAAGCACATGCGCGAATAAACGTCTATGAGAAAAACGGCAAGGAAGTTCAAATTTGTCCGCAAGGCAGGGTGGCGCTGTATGATGTAACAAGGACTTTTATTCCTTCAATCCAACACACTGTGTATAAGGATGGGTAAATGGTTACTTTTTCGTAGCAGTGATAACAGTAACTTATATTTTAAAATTGCTGTGAGAAAATAGCAGTTAAAATAACAGTTTAGGAAAAACATTTCTAAATGGGAGTTATTTGTTTCAAACTTAAAGATCAGTGTAAAAGTGCCATTTGGACTCACATCTATACCTGTTGCTTGTTACCTGTGTAGTACAGTGATCGACTGGCGTTAGGAGTTAGAATTACTGCCGGAAAACTATTGTGTATGTAAATATCGGAACTTTTAGATAATCCGTTACATATTCGCTTGGCGAATAATTAGTACCGATATGATTAAAAGTTAATACTTAGTTGAAATTCCTTCGGCTATAAAGGAGACCTATTTGACAGTACACACAAGCAGACTAATAAAAATACGTGTTACGCAGTAATTGTTTTAGATTAAATAAATTTGTGAGTGAATACACGTGGCGTCACGCAGCCAAAACGTCCTTCCCAGAATGACTCCTAGAAATAGAAAATAAAGTAACAGTTGAACCTGATTTTTTTCTTCGGTGTACTGTGGTTTAAACTCTTCGCGAAGTTAGGAGAATGTAGTAGTTAAGATTGCATGTGCTACTTTTCATCAGTCGTAGCAGTAATAGCAATTTAGCCAATGTAGCAGTGAGAAAATAGCTGTTATGTTATTTTTGTGCATCTTTGCTATTTCAGCGAGCGCTCACTCACTGGAAAAGCATGTAACATAGACTTTTGTTCCAAAGTTTTTGTAGTGCATTTCTCTCCAGAAATTTCTGATCACCGAGGCTTTTTGTTGCAATATGCTCAAACCAAGTGTGAATACATATCAAGGATACACCAAAGAGATTCGTTTCGTAAATAACTCCATTTTCACCAAAACGTTACATAGACATTTGTTCGCGCATATGCCTCATCTGATGAAGATGTATCAATTCAACTTCTTTACAATATGTATTCATTACATATCTTCCCCCTGCGTCTAATAGAACTTACAGAGAAAGGCTTTATTTTGTATGGACCATTTTAGTAACTACTGATTTCACCGCGTCTCGATAATACAAATACAAAATTGTTAAAATTCAGAAGTATTTCTGTCTCACGCGGGGTTCGAACTCACAATCTTCTGAACGATGATCTAACACCCTGACTCACACGGCTGCTGATGACTACAGGAACCTACAGGAGAATGATATACTGATGTACAAAAGAAAATGTGCGAAATGAACTTTTCCATAAATAGCACTGCCATCCTGCTCTCTGCAAAATACGGGTAGTAGATGTTTTAATAATAGAATTGACGATTCTCTATTAAATGCGAGAGGATTTGACGTATCTCTTGAGGTACTTAAAACTAGCAATGATACGTAATAGTCCAAATTTACTGTTTTTCTATAGATTCGCAGAAGACAATACCCTGATCAACCCAACTAATAGTCTTTGACACATATAC
>JAGDQP010037282.1:0-18691 GCA_022664845.1 Lepisma saccharinum | reverse complement strand
AACTAGCACACACACATAAAGGTCCTGTACTACCTTTATTTGAATATAGATTTGTAGATGACGTGGTCCGATGCTTTCCCGGCACAACAAAACAACTTGAAACCTATATAGAAAATTTACACAAGAATACAGGCAAATTGGAATTCACCCTGGAATGGAACAAAACGAAAATAAACTTTCTGGACGTAACAGTTAAGAAAAGAGCAAGTGGGCGACTGGAAACAGACGTCTACTACAAACCGACAACGAGACACGAATTCTTAGAGGCCAGCTCGGCCCACCCAACTTCATTAATAAACTCACTGGTCAAAAGTCAAGGTTTGAGATTAATTAGAATTATAGACAACAAACAGAAGCTGAAAAAGAGACTCATGGAAATGGGAAGGAACTTCCAAAACAGAGGATATAAGAAAAATATGGTCAAATCTACACTAACGAAACTTCTCGAACAGACAACCAGAAAATAAACAAAAAGGAAATAGAATAATTTTTCCTCTCACTTACCATCCTAACTATGAAAACAAAATTAGAAAACTGATGCAAAAGTTTTGGAACAATATCAAAAGAGAATATAGCAAAGAGAACTGGTGGACCAGAATGCCACAAGAAACACCAATGTTACCCTACAGAAGATCTCACAATTTGAGACGCATGCTGACCAAGGCAACTTTCTCATAGACGAGAACCCAGGAAAACAGTGACCCAAAGAATTAGAAATGGAACAACCCCTCCCCCTTTTTTTGAAAAAATAAACCACACACATTAAATTGTTGAGCATTAAATGGTATTATTCCAATATATAACAGAGCCTACTTAGGACTGAATTCTTAAACAAACCAGAACAAAAAACTAGCACCGACCGAATGCTGGGTTGGTACACACAAATAAGGCCACGAACACATGGTAGCCTAGCTCCATACGAACCTCAAAATTGAAACTCCAGGACCCAGCGAAGGGCCAAACAATAACAAACCTAAGAATGGATCCCCCCAACCCCTTTTATGGGAGACAAACTTCAAACTGGCAAAGGAAGTACCCCTTTAAAAAGAATAGCACCAACCTTGGCAACACTAGTGACATTACATAATAACAATAATAATAATAACGATAATAACAAAATACATGACCACCAAGACTGCCTTACACAAGGGAGGCAATCATAACATACGGAACGATTGACCAAAACTAAATTACCTAAACGGAAAGGGCCAAACATTCCCACCAATAGTACATGAATAATTGTCATTACTATTAATAAATTATAAGAATATAAGTAATTACAACAAAACAACAGCTTGAACAATATACAGACCTACAATATCAGACCGAAATAACAATACGCAAGCGACCATATAGGAATAGAAACCAAATAACAATAATAAATAATAATAATAATAACAACCAGGGTATAGAACGAACCCAGGACCTTCCAAATACTACCCACTTTGTGGTCCCCCTGATTGATAAACTATTTTGGAAACAATAGAACCAGAGACACAGAACTGAATGAACTATATTAATAACAAACTAACTGATGCATTATTAAGAGGAACAGGGTCTCCAGCAGTTCGGGTTTCAGTGCCTCCCTGGTAAGTAATGTATGTTTCAGATGTTCTTTTCATCATGATTATCAGAGTTTATCCGGGTGACCTTTCTGAAATCTATACGTTTTAATAATTGGCCAAGTTTACGCTCTTGCTGAGAAAAGGAGGTAATTCCCTAAACCATGATTTGTAATGTACGAACTGACCGGCAGTATATTGATAAAGCATCAAAATATGGATTCTTAGAGTTTATGTTTTTTGGAAAGTAAATTGCTTTAAAATTAATATTTCTTTTTCAAAAAGATTCTTCAATTATTCATTGAGCTTAATTTCACAAAACAGGTACTGAAACAGAAAAGATTGATAAGACCTCATGATTTAGATAAGTAGCCAGTTTTAATGCGATATGCCTAGCCGTTTTATATTCTGAGATATTAAAATTTCTGTATACCGCAAACCAATGTAAGAACATCATTCTCCTCATTGAAAAATAGCAGCCAATAAACTAAGAACATCATGTTCTTTAAAAGAAATACAGATGATTCTAACACCCATATACTGGAAGCATTCGTATACATTATACCAGAAACACGATACAAAATATGCTAATTAAAGTCTTAAGTAAATTTAACAACGTATTTAACTATTTTCCTTTCGTAGATAATCCATGGAAATTAGCTTCAAATTCCAGTAAGATTTCTGGTGGCCTTTTAGCAATCCGTGGTCAATTCCCGTTTTTCGTTCGCTTCGCTCACTATCTTGGAGACAATTGGTGGTCTATTTGTGGAGGAAGCCTTATCAGTGACCAATGGGTTATGACGGCAGCGCACTGCGTAAATGGGTAAGTGTCAACTGAGGAGTTGTGTGAAGTAATACTCAAAGTAATTGAAGCTGTTAGACCACCGAACGCATTTTCTGAATATCGTTAGCGTAGTTTACAATATTATAAAGCCCTGTCTTTCTAACACGTTTTTATAATACAAGGTGGCAGAAACAATCGCTTTAATTATCTTCCTAAGATGTTATCCCTCTAAATTTGCGTTATCTTCTCTACTTGTATTTGTGAATCCATGCGGTACAGAATTATTATGTGAAATCAATACCTTATTATGAATGTAGAGGGTATGTTCCCCTTCATTTTGGTATCTTGAATTTTATTAATTACCAATGTCTTGAATTTTATTAAATTCAATAAATTATGATTTTTATATAATTAATTTTATTAGATACATTACTCTCCAATGTACTTGAAACAAGTTTACATATGTAAAACTTTGGTAAACTTTATTTTGTAAGCTCCATTAAGTATATTTTCACTTCAGCCCGGGTCAGTGCAATTGCTTGTTAAAATCAAAGAACACCCGTGCTCAAGCAGGATTTGAACCCGCGACCGTGCAAACCCTTGTCTAATTCCTTAGACTATATGACTACCTCGCTTGGCACATGCTTTATGTATTGAATTTCTATTTAGCAATACAACCTCAAATAAGCAGGAATTTTCTAGATTCCACAAACCAAGTGCCTAGATGCTACCTCAACTAAAATCCGGGGCGCTAACTTCCTCAACCGTGGTTCCAAAAGATTCATCGCGAAAAGATACCATCCACTAGATCTTAGGCAAGAAATGCCAATTCTGTAAATAAAGGATTATTTATAAAGGATCTCTTTGCAATATTAACTCCCAGCGTCTTTAGAATGTTGGATATGTTTCTAATTCTTCCTAGACCATTGCACTTTGTGGCTAACCCCTACAGTTTTAAACTTAATGGTAATGTTTCCAAAACCACGTTTTAGAATTTGTTCAAATTTTAAAATATTGTGTTCTGAACATGAATAAGAACGTACTGAAGTGTGTATACCTAGTACTATAAATAAGTAGCATAAAGAGAGGATGTATTCACCTTGCCCAATAGTCCAGGCAGTAACGTCGTGGTCTTCCGAGTGGCAATGGGTAGGTACGCGGGCTCGAAGTCTTCGAATTACCATCGTGACTTAGGTTTTCAAGGGTTTCACCCCAATGAATGCGAGATGAAACCTTGAGCGAAGTCCTGGCGATATCTTCTCCATCCTCTACAATAATCTACCGCAGCCAGAATCATCGGTGCCGAAAGACTATAGATAAACAAATACATTGATGTATGCATCAGAAGTGAAGCTCAAAGATGACAGTGAAAAGTTTAGAAGAAAGTAGCAAAACTGCGAGTATTTCTCGGATTTCATAAATGTGAATTTGCCACAAATATACCAGAACAGGATTAAATCAGTAAGTTACATAGTACGCAGTAGTATAAGATACTTTGTTGTCCGTTATGAGTAGAACCTCTTGTGATAAGATAAAATCAATTCCTACATGGGATTGTGAACAGTAAACTCGAGATTATCTGAGTAAATAGGAACAAAGACCATCTCCCATACCAAAAAACAAGGATAATACGGATATCTGGGTTTAATGGATTAAAACCTTGATGATAACTAGTTGCATTAATGTAAAGTCAGTGTTTATTTAATACTTACATTACGAAACAATACATAAGTAATTATAGAAGTGAGATAAACAACAGATTTTGTAAAAAAAAAAAGTACACGAGGTCAACAAGCTCAAAAGGTCAAACGGGCAAACCCGAAGTTTTGCGAAGATGTACTAGATCGAATCGGTTAATCGGACTGGATCGGAGCTAACCCCACTCCTACTGTATATAGAATAGAAGTACTTTGATTCTAAAAAAACTTTACTCCTTGTTTTATTGTTTTATAGTGACACTGACACTTATCGCTCCATGCTTGGGGCTACAAATATGGACATAGATGAAGAAGGGCGAGTGGAAATCGAATCCAATGAAGCTTACATAAATCCTCAAAACGATGGTCTTCTCTATGACCTTGCGCTTGTTAAACTTCCTGAACCCGTTCAACTTAGAGGTAAAGGTTTAATCCATATTAGAGTGCATTTTGTATTTTTTGAATATTTTATTCACATTTTAGATTAAGGAGTCGTAAGAGTTTTCTGAGCCTAAAACCTTCTAACAGAGTGTGTGTTACTGTATAGTACCTTAAATTATAGGACATCAATACTATAATAAATAAAATACAATACTATAGGCCCCTAAAATACTAGGACAAACTTAAGAGACGATATAGCTGACATCAAAACAAGTAAAAAGTTCCTATGAACATGGGTCAAATTCCTCTTAGATTTGGAGATACAGCGTTTCCAACTTGGAGCCATCTAAGTCTTCTGTGTCATAGCACTAGCAAGTTATATAATTATCTCATATGTAAAAAAAATGGAGTTGTAACATCTGTTACTCAATATTTTTCTTTTTACTTTTTCCATTGTTTCTATTATAGACCGACGTTTCAGCCTATTTATTAAATTATTTATAAAAAAAATCTGTGATTTTGAGAAATGTTCACAAAGCAACCATAAGAAACAACCTTGCAACGACTCTTGTAAGGCGAGAATATTGCTGTTTCTCGCACCTGGGAGAGTGAGAAATGACTTCACTCTAGCCTCACGTGAAACACAAGAATAGAGCTCACCTCGTAACTAACCAAGGGAAGAAAGTATCTCTTTTCAGGAACTAATTATACTTGTGTCATCACTCATCAGCAATCCTGATTGATCGTGTCTTTAAGGGTGAGGATTACAATGATTAAATCCAATTACTGATGCCTAATACCAAATATTGCTAAGCTAATTTTTCTTTACGAAGTATATATAAATTGACTAATTATTTTTATTTTAGTTTACGGAAGCACTGCCTCCAAAACATTCTCGGCCATTGGTGTCACAGTCAAAAACTTACTCATTAACACTTATACTGTCTCTACTGTGCGAAATATGTATTTTTTATTATTATTAATTTGTCAGTTCGTGATATTTAGCCTGAAACATTAAAATATATAGTCTAAGTTAAATTTGAGACTTGAGCACTAGGCAGTGATATCTGCTGACCTGTGATGCTACAAAAAATACCCAAATCTTTAATCGTGACATTTCTAATAGATGTTTCTTTCCTTTAGACACTATTCAACCAGTCGCATTGCCCTCCAACAATGACGATACATTCGCAGGTAGACCAACAATAGCTGTGGGAATTGGTGCTACTGGTGATGCAAGTAAGTGATTCTAAATTAATTGAAAGTGTTGTGACTCTCACTCATCTAATCCAACATTACAATCTAACCGTACGTTTATTTATTTAACATCCACGGGCCAATTGTCTTATAAATGGTGTCTTGAATGAGTAATTGTATTCGTGCATGTGGAGAAATAATAAAAACAGTGCGTGGTATAGTGTAATTTGTTTCTTAAACGCTTACCAAAATTACATTTTGTAACACAACCGTTTATGTTTTGACTGGTTTATAATGTGATTTGTAAGTGCAATTTTTAGACAGAACCCTCGGTTTATGTATTTTAGTTTTAACTTTATGATATGCAGCTGTTAGCAAATCATATTTATTTTGTTCAAGAGCTATATTTTTTTGTTCTTATTCTTTTTTAAAAATTTATTATAGATTAGTAATGCTTTTCTAAACTCGGTTTCAAATTCCAAACTTAGTTTTGTTCATGTAGGTCTATTAGTTTTAGAAATTCTTACTTTACAGCTACGAACAGAAATTGAATCGAAAGTCTAAGGGCCCTAAGAAGTAAAGAAAGGAAAGGAACCAGAAACGCAGCTCTTGTAAACCGAATAAGTCTGATGTGGCAACAATTAAAGACTATGTAAATTTAGAAACAATTTTGTCTAAACGTTACACTTGAAAATGATATCAGGAAATAGTTAAAATGTCAAGTGATACAAAATGTAATTTAGTAACCATTCGGTAGTATTGATACAATAAACTGTAAATTTAAGATTGTCCTTAGGAAATATTCTTATGATTTATCAATCATATAATGTAGTTATAAATGTTTTAATAACTGTATAAATCAATTGTAATACAGCCCTAAATTCGTTTGAAAACTAAAGACAATTTAGATGATTAACATTCATCTGCTGCGTTTGTGTATTGAGTTTAGAATATACTTTGGGGTGCGGCTTTCGAGAAGGGTTAGACAAAGCACTGTTGTTGTTGTTGTTTTTTTTTATGTTTTTTTTTGTAATCCAGCCTTGCTAAGGAAAATTAATTATCGGAGTCGATACAAAAGAGATGCTATATTCGTAATATAGTACATGAATTATGTAAACCAAATCAGTCAGAGAATATTAGAGACACTTTTAAATAACTTTCAGTGATTTTATCTATTTCCCAAAGTTGGAATCGGCATGAGGTATGAGAGAAAATAGGCGTTAAATTTCCTTCAAACTAAGTGTAAGGGAATATTTTGAAGGCCATAGAGAAGAAAACCAGAGTCTCTGAGTCAATGCAATATCAACCGAGCAATATCAACTCCATTGACAGAGCACCATGCTCACCATATGAAATAAGGTTTTAATCTCCGATCAGAGCAGTAAACCAATTTTTAGATTCATTTTCCAACGAACTAAAACATTATTAACTTTTGGTAACTTTCTTCATGGCTATTTATTGTTAGTAGCATTGACGTGTTCACAACACGCTTCTACTCTATTCTTATAATATCGTTCTTCATAAATTTAAAATGTCAAATTATTTTGTAGCATTTATTTTGCTGGGGCAAAAATGGTGCGGATCATCATATTCAAATTCAAACACATTTACTGGTAACGTGGTTTTCGTTCACGGAAGATTACAGAAAGCGAGAACTATTTTCAACTTGACAGTATCTTATTATTTATTAGTTTATTCCTTTATTAACCATTACGAAAACAGTCACTTTAAAAGAGAGAGAATTAAATAAATATCATTGTCAAATATACTTAATTTTACGTAAATCAATATTAAGAAAATGTATCATGAAGGAAGATAGTTTCTTTAGTTTTCTTCCATATACACACTGAGAGATTTTCATCCGTCTGTTAGTGATTGTTTTTCAGATTCTATTGAACGGAATTACTTGCAAAGGAAAGTCAACCAAGAAATAATTCCATTGGTATCACTTTGAAGTAATTAGATATTGTAAACAATATTTTTTCCAATCGTATGTAGTTAAAAAGTTACTTGTTTTCATTCTAAAGATTTTACGTTTTAATCTACCGTACGGCTGTTTGCTCTCAAGATCTAACTTAATAAAGTCAAAGAGTATTGTTACAAAAACTATTTCATCAGCATCAAAGTTATTTCATTTTTTTTTCATTCGAAATGAACTTTCCTCTGAAAGATTTCCTATATATGTTTCCATCAGTGCTGACAATACTTGTATGCTGAACATGACTGTGTGATAAGAATTTTTCTTTCGTTTCATTTTTATTTCCCCTGGTGTTAAAAATATCGTCTTAGTCAGACCTAATATCCTTAGTCTTTCATGATATGAAATGTTACTGGATCTCATCCGGAAAGAAACCGTATGTCTCTACATAGGTATTCTAAATTCCAAACGCAACTTAAAGAGATGTGTTTACTGTATAAGGATTTGTATACATGATAAAGAAACTTTTAAACGAGTCATTACTATTTTAGTACATCTTAAGAAAGAGCTAATATAACCTCAGTCTTCCAGAGCTAGAATATAATTTTCACGAAATATCAAATTTCCCAATTTTCCATACATGATAGCTATTTCTTGTAAAGCTCAAGAGCCTTATACGTTCATTTTACTATTGATAATCATACGCCAATAGCACATCATCCATGATTTAATTATTGAATCATACTCTTCGTTAACAATGGTAGTTTTAACACTTTACGTTATACGATAATACTAAATTCAGTTTTGAGACAATCTTAAATATGTTTGAACGAACATTACTGACTATATATAATACAAATAATGATATACAATAAATGATCCATATAATTATGGACTTCCTTCAATGAAATGGATAAATACTTTTGAGGCATCATGTACTTATGTGGCTTAATTATGTACTGAGTGATGCACATTGTACACCTATATATTGTACTGTGGAGTCGTTTATTGATCTAATTAGCATCGTGTCATGTGCTTTTAAATGTGTTTTTGAATATCTACTTGCATATATGTTATGTTTAAAAGGTATTTAAAACAACCGATTGAAGCAAAAAATGGAAAGTATATGTAATGATAAAAATACTACAAATAAATATTTTAGTAAATTCACCATAGATGTTTCAGAAAAACATAGTTTAACAAATGAATGGTTGTGTCAAATTGGCTAGGGGCTAAACCAAATTTAATTGAAAGCTTGACATTTTGCTATGTGAAATTTATCTAAATGCCAATAATAACTTTATTAAATATGTCATATTTCTCTGCAAATAGATGATACGGCTAATAATGTTCGTTGGGTAGAAATGGTAGTGATGACCAATGAAGAGTGTCAGGCTGCTGGTTGGAATATGATACCAGAGCAATTGTGTGCCAACGGATATGAATATGGACAAGGAACATGTTCTGTAAGTATAAACGTTTTAATATCCAAGAAAGCACAACAAGAATGGTGAAATAATTCTATACATCAAAGTTTACTTAGCTTTTGGCATACTGTAGGAATATCTCTTTGGAATATATGGGTTCAAAGTGAAGATTTGATAAGGGTACTTTGTTGTGTACATGCTAAGGTAGTTGTGCAAACTCTACAAGTAGGTTAAAGTTTAACAATAGGGGGAGTAACTTTACTTGGCTGTAGTGTGTACAATCATTAACTAAAATGCTTCTTTCCTCTAATGAAACTTTCGTGCTTCTACTACACAGAGATATACCTACATACTTCATAGGTGTTTTCGTTTTTCTGGAAATTGCAGTTTCAGTAAAAAAAAAAAAAGGTTTCCCCGTTTCATCCAACCGGTATCATAACATTTAGTAATCGTATAAATCAATAATGAAGTTCATTAAACATCAAACGCATTAAAAACAACTTATAATGTATGTTTGCGAGTACAGAATCTATGAGAACAATGATAATATTAAAAGAGGAGGTTTCAATAACATAATCACTGCGAAAGATATATGAACTTTAACATCCTCAACCATGTATGTACAACACTGGATCATCTCACAAGTCAATCGCTTCTCCAGCTTCGTTAGGCAGACATTAATAATAAATTTATGTCAACATTGGAGCGAAGAACAGTGCAGTGGCATTAAATTCAAATTGGGTCAGCAGGTCTCGCGTTATACGTGATTATGGATGTAAAGATCTAACTATCTAAGACTCGTTACTATGTAATCGTTAAATAGTTGAACGATCTAATTCAGTGTAAGTCTTAATGATATACACACACATACACACACACATATAGATAGATAGATAGATAGATAGATAGATAGATAGATAGATAGATAGATAGATAGATAGATAGATAGATAGATAGATAGATAGATAGATAGATAGATAGATAGATACGTACAAAATTCGAAGCAAGTTGATACAATTTTCTTTGTATAATACGACATTATTTGTTCAATAATTAACACTCGTTACTATGAAAATTACAATCAGTAAAATAATCTAATTTAGTGTCAGTACTAAGAATAGACTCCTATACGATCATATCAAGTTGGAAGCATATTGGTCAAATACTTCTTATGATGCCCTGTAACATTTTTAATAATTGAATCTCGTTACTACACAAACTGTAATAGCTTGACAGTTATAGTGAAAACGCATAATGGGGGGTTTTCACCTTATCAACACATCCCGTTTCGACGCAATACGTTTATCCACTCTTAAGTAATGCTTCAAAATATGCTTTTGTAAATGTATCTTTTCCACGGAAACCGACCTCTGATCAAATTACAAAGACCTTACGTTACTCACCGGCTTGAGTATTATCATAATGTCGGATTTAATGAAGGTTCGATGAACAGTCTAGGGCGTTTCTGGAAATGCAGACTTCTGGGATATAAGTTCTAACCTCGGTTGCATTATCTTTGCCCCAATAGCGAAAGGAAATTTGCTTTCATAATAATAATATGATTTGTAAAATATCTTTCAACAATTTCTCCTATATATTGTTGAATTCCATTTCCATAATTACATTATTTCATTTTTTAACAGGGTGACAGTGGATCCCCATTGGTAATCATAGATGGAAAGCGGTATGTACAAATTGGAATTCATTCATGGGGAAGTGGTAACTGCCCGTCAACCATGCCAAGCGGAAACACAAGGGTTTCTTCATTCGTCGACTGGATATCGGAAGTAACTGATATCACACCTGATTAAATCTTACGTGTTTGTGCTTAATGTAAAGATTTTAACTTCTTGCTCTTGGAAAATAAATTTATAAACTATTCCATAGCGTTTCAAGTTATTGATACAGAGAAAAAACAACAGGGTACAAAAATTCAAAGACGAGATTAAAGTATCATTCTGTTTCTTTCTTGATACCTGTAACGTACGGCGTGAAGGACAAAACCAAGTATGTCAAAATATGAACGTTGTAGAAGACACATAAAAGAGAAAATAATGCTGTTTGAAACGTTCTTTCCATCCTCTTGAAAACCTTTTCCAGCGACCATGTTGATTTTCCCCCAATGCAAATCAAATTGTAAGGCAAACTGATTAATCATTATTTTCTTAAATACATTTATAACGATCTCCGTTCTTTTCAGTTATATTTTGAAATTAAACTTAAAAAACTTGCACAAGTATACTTCTATCTGCATTTATATGGGAACCAATCCATGAATACATTCCAGAAAAAATCAGATAGTATCCTCCAATATTACTCCAAATACGTCCTTGAGCTCGGAGATAATTAATTAGCCCGCTTTAACTAATGTCCTATGACTAATATCAAGATCAATAACCAACACTACTCCCCTTCAATTTCTCTTCAAATAAACATCTGAAATAAAAATGGTAATGGTTCATGAGAATATCTCAACCCTCAAGATATCGTTTATCTTGAAGGTTGCGTTACTAAATTTGAAGTTGTCTGAGATGGATTTGCGAATAAAAATAAAAATTAAATTACCATGAAAAGAATATTTTTCTTGGAGTACATCCTTTTATAAGCTAGAAGCATTTACCGGGTTATCTAATAAGTAATGCCGTATGTGCGATGACCGCTACAATGACGCAATCTGGCGAACGAATAGTGAAGTAGGCGGCACGTAGCATAGCTGAATCGTAAAGGGCAGTTAATTGTGCAGCAGTATGTAGTAGAAGAACTTTCTCCTGCACGTTCTGGAATTGTGGCATGTGCTTGATCATAACAGTGTCGAATGACCATATACGGCATATCATGCTGTATGAATTTCACTAGGGACATACAGCTAGCGCAGCGGCACGAAACATCAATGTCGTATATGGCCAGGATGCTGTGGATGTGTGAACGTGCGAGAGATGTTTCCAGAAGTTTCGGTGTGGGGACACCAGCATCACGGTTAAACGACGAGAAGGGAGACTTATGTAGCTGGATAACGGGCAGCGGTGGAGAAAAATTTAACGCAAACTGTTGAAGAACTGGCCAGCAAACACCACGTCACCCATTCGACCATTCATCGTCATCTTCAGAATATTGGGTACGTGTCGAAAGTCGGAAAATTGGTATACTATGCGTTAACACTTCAAGAAAAGCAGGAGCATATTGACATCTGCATTTCCTTGCTCACCAGTCACAGACGTGAGCCATCTCTGGACAGAATAGTAACAGCGAATGCAAAGTAGGTCCTCTACCATAACATTACACTCCAACGGCAGTGGGTATCTAAAGGGCAACGGGCGCAGAAGCTGTGTCGAAACAGGATCTCCACCTCTGCAAAGTAATGTTGAGTGTTTGGTGGGATAATCCATTTTTAACTCTTGACACGTAACCATACCATCAATGCAGATGTCTACTGTCAGCAGCTTGAACGTCTACGTACTGCATTGTTCGAGAAAAGTCCTGTTATTGTAAATCACAAGGTTGTGCTCATCCACGGTGGTAACGCGCGCCCACACATGGCTAGAAGAATTGCAAATTCACTTCCACGCGTATCGCTGCGCTTCGCAGGGCCAGAGGGGCCCGACCAGATATTAGGTGACTGTTCCATGAGTTTTGCTAATTCAGTGTACACCACCTTCTTCTTCACATGTCTGAAGGATGTCGTCCTCATCATTCTTCCAGTTATAGTAAAGAGAAAGATATCAGCTAGGACTGCTTTTTCGTTATCCTTCACCTGGGGTAACTGATGCAAACTATTAAACCTTAGTGTTACCGGCAACAGCACGACTTGAACTTGTATGTCCTCCCAGTGCTGATTCCAGATCAGTGACCGAAAACATTAGAACACATGCGTTATTTTCAGATGCTTGACGCAATTAAAGTTACTCGCAAAGAACCCAGCAAATTCAGAATAAAATTAGCTGACAAAATTAAGCATGAACAACAGAACATACCCTTTTCCTAATAAAGAAATACATAGATATCAGTCAAGAGACACGCACAGAATGGAGATCTGTAAACCATAATTACTCTCTTCTATAATATCATTTTCGTTGAAATTAAAGAGTACAGGAAAAGAAGCGGGTATGTCCATTAAAACAAATGAGTTTGCACACGTAACAGGCACTACAAAATGGCAAGATATTCTTTTACTAATACGCAAAGAGAAGCGGGATGCAGTGGGGAGGCAGAAAGAGCATCACAACCGTGTCCTTTTGCATAAACCAGAACATCACACTCAGAAAGATTCAATTCAAAAGAACAATTAATCAGCAAGTTATAGCGGTTTTAGGAATGTGAAATTAATTGTGGCAAATGGGAGCGCTAGACTTTAGATGCGTTTTACAAGAGATCACCTTTCATGCACATACTCCGTTCTTTCCTGTACTCTTCAGTTATTTTCCTCAACGAACTTTTCATACACCTAAGCGCAGTGCATAATTAAGTAATATTGTTCTTTGTGGTGCAAAAGGAAGCAGTTATTTTAAAACAAGAAATTACTTACTTTTGTCAAGAAGAACGATTATAAAGCTATTTGAATACAAAATCTTGTGCAGTACTTTTTTTATGACAGCTGCTGATAACTTTTCTAAAGAAAAAGAAATACATATATGTATGGTGAAACTAACCCATGGTAATCTCACGAAAGAACTAAAAAATACGTGCATGCAATATAGTCATTATATCTTATGTAATCGTAAGCAATTCTTGTAACACATGTTTACCTTCTAAAACATGTTTTTGGTACGTTTCTAAAATTATGATAGGATAATTTTCGTTACCAAGGTACATTTTGGACAAAGGCTATTTTAAAATAAGTAACTTTGCTAACTCAATGTAGTCTATTTAAACGCAATGATAAACAACGAAAGAATTTTTTATTTGGGAGTTTTTATACCCCAAAACTGTGATTTTTTTTCTTTTCTGCACCTGACAAATCCTCTCATAGTTTTGTACACTAATCTTCAATCCGTAATGATAAAGATCCATTCATTGTAATAAGAATTTATGAAGGTCTAAATAATTCAAGAATCTCCCACTTTGCATCAGAACCAGTCTGTATCAGTTCACAAGAGCGTATTCGGGAAACTTTTCAGTATATTTTGGTAACACCGAGGCTCAGGATCTTCTAATGTAATTGTACTTTCTCGAATGAAAATTTGAAGAAAAAGTTATATTTTGAAAATATAATTCTAAATTTAGTACCAATTTTCATGAATTCAAACTCACAAACAGTAGCACAAGATCAACAACTAAAATGAAAATTTGAAATAGGAAGTGTTTGTTACGTTATAATGTGTCTTTAACCTGTTCTTGTCACACCTACAGCTGGTTTGCGTTAAACACTAAGCTACATCTATAGAACTATTATTGCCTTGGGGCAAATTGAAAATAGAAAATATATGAAGGTACTGTAACTTTTACGTTGAGTGTGTAGCGACGTTTTAACCAGTCCAAGGAAACAGGCTTATCGTCGTGTTAACACCCTATTTCCTGTACGAGGTACCACAAGTACAAAACGTGAATACGCATTTACGTAAAAATTTTCGTACATACTTTCCTCGCCGTTGATTTTAACAATATACACGTGGATTGTATTAATCACTGTGGGGCTCTAATCAGGGTACGAGAGCAAGTTATTTTCTTGGTTCAAGTGAAGCTTTTGGTTGGAGTTCATTCGTTAGATGTCGCTTATAACGCCAGAAGTTTAAAAAGGACGTCCGTGCTAGTTGAATACATTCTAGTGATATTTATTTATGTTTTTCATATCATGAAAGTATCATGAAATCTGCACAACAAGTGATTTACTGAGAATTTGTGCTGTGAGTACTAATTACTTAATTTTCTTTTAATAATTCAAGAAACAGTTTCTGAATATACATTCTAGGATTTAGTTCATAGAGTTTTCCATATGTTAGTCATTGGTAGGGCTAGGAATTTTGTGACCTATAACGTGCTGAAAAATGCTCTTAAAAAGATGCATTTATGATCTAAAAATTGCCAAAAACTGACTTTTAAAATGACCTAAAATACTCTAAAAAAAATTAATGGCACGTGATTTACCCTATAAGATAAAAGGAATTTCTATTCATTGCTTCATGTCTCCTAAATTCACAGTCTATAACAGTAAAAGTATAAAAAAATAACAGCGTTAACTTTGATTATGTACTAAGAAAAAATAGCAGTAACTGTTTAAAATTTAAATTGAAATTTTATCCTCACTCCAGTTACAGCCCTTACATGCAACTATCGCCCACCTATCAGAGTCTAGTGTTCAACTTTGAGTTGGTGTGTAATAAAGGTCCTCTGTAAATTTTCGAAAACACATGAATGACGGTTGTTAGCTAGCACACTTTTATAACATAGAAAAGCTACGCTCAACATCAACTGAAACAATAGGGGCATATTTGAAACAAACAATAATTTAAATTGTTTCTCGGGAAGTAGATAAAATTAGGAAAATATAATTCTTTATTCATGTTAATCCTTTCTCATTAATGCTTCATATACAAATTAACGCTCGTAAACTAGCAGCGTACAACAACTGTAATGTTACTAAAAAACTGATTAAAAAAATGACATAATTCCAGAAAATGACATATAAACCCATAATGGCAAAAAATGCGAAAAACATGTCCTAACAAATAGAGCTTAAAAGTTTGAGTACGACATGAAACATATAAGTACTAAAAATCATACGTTTCTGATGTACCAGAAAAAAGACGCAATTTCATCAAACTCTTAGCCCTAGCCATTACCAATATTGTTCAAAAAATATCTTTGATTCTTGCGTGTAATATTGTGTCTCCAACATTCAGTATTTTGAATCCATCTTTACACATCGCATGCACATGCCACGGTCCAGTGTAGTATACCTGACAGCGTTGACAACGAGAAATTAGTGAAGCATTTTTCTTTAGATTGTAGCACATGCTTTGTGGTTTAGTGGCTAATGGTACAGTTGTTAAGTAAGTGTTTGATCCCAGCTGCCGAGTGAAAATTTGGAATGCAATAAAAGCATTGCTTTAATAATATGACAGGTAAAGTTCCGTCCAAGTGAAATAGTGTCCCATGGGCTAGCGGGATAATTTAAGACTCATTTAGTCTTAAAAGTGTATACCATGACCAAATATTGGCTATCAAGTCACAGTGCTAAGCGAGTCACAGGTACCAACCCCTTAGTGTAGGGCTGGTCATGAATCCAGTACTTGGTTTGAAGCGCATTAGTACATAAATATCGTTATTATATTCATTACATACTTAACAAAACACAAGTCTAACGTTGGATAGTTTGTCAAGTACTTTTGATCATATTAAATTCTTTAATCGGATTTCCTGAGAATCTAAAATCTGTATTCGCATCTTTTAATAATTTCTTGTACCTGGTATCTCTGGAAATTGTAACTTGAGTGTCAATTTTAATTTATTTTGGATCTTTGGCATCTCAGTCTCAGGTTGGGATACGGCGGGAAGGAGCATGTTCGAAGATAGCCGGCCACGTTCTAATTTGTAGATACCATTCCAGAATTTTCCTGTGACTTAAGAAAACCCAGCAAAAACACAGAATCTTCTTCGTGTTTTCAGAAATTAAAATATATTTGAATACGTTCTCGGCTGTTTAACGATAAGCGGTTATTTGAGGCAATATAGTATACCAATATGTTTATTGCAATTTTCCATGTACAAAACTGTTCTACCACTACCTTGATATCAGTGAATTGTTTGTGTGACTTCCTGTACATTACTGTCAACGTTACAAGAAGAGGACGTATTTTAACCGCCGAAGTTCCCTTTCTGGCATTCGTCTACTGTGCAGAAGCGATAATCCCAATTTAGTCACAAGTCTGTGTTCACCCTATCAATAGTCTTAAGTCCAATAAGTATCAGGCTTTGCTTCTAAGTGAAAAACATATGTGGTCGTGTGATATATTTATGCAATATTGTTCTTTATCTGTTACGAAGTTCTGAGGCAAAGTCCTGATGTATAAGTTCTGCTTGTCTAAGTGTGTATTGTACTAATGTTTGCGGCCCATAGTTGTAATTTGCATATTTATGAGTCTTTATAAATCATAGATTCCAGATTAATGGTTGTAACGCTCGGACACATTCAAACATAAATAAGCACCATTAATGAAGAAATAATTTGAATTATGACATAACTGTTTCAAAGAACGTATCCATTTTTCCGCTATGGGTAGCTCAAAGTATCGCTATAGCACAGCGTTTCTCAAACTTTTTCAGTTCAAGGGCCAGTTAGGAGCCTAAAAAATTTCTGCGAGCCACTAAACTATTTGTTACGTATTCACAGAATACCAACCGTTGGTGTGTATTGTGCCATTTACTGCTTAATAAACGTAAACGAAACTGTTTTAAATATATGGGTAGATACAAACATTATTAATTAAATTATAACTACTAAAAGTTTATCACAATTTAGCATATTTTTTTTTCAAATAAAGGTTAATTACAAGCTATATGATAGTACTTACATTTAATGAGATGGTTGAACCTGTCGGTCCTTGCATAACTGCTGGATGTTTGGCTGAATACTGGTCAACTTTAGACCAAGATCAGCACTAACACACTAAGACGATTTTTGTATTTTGTTTTTATTTCAATGAGCGAGGTTTTTTTTTTTCACCCTTTTTCACAAAGATATGTTGTGGAAAATTGCATCACAAATTTCAATGCATCTTCGGACAGTTCGGGGTACTCATTTCGCATTGAAGGGGATATCCAAAATCGAGCTTAACCTAGATCTGTGAATTGCATTTTGAGTCCATTATCATTAGATCTGGATAGTTGTCACAAATGGAGCATTGGAAATATAATATTGATAATAATAATATTGATAATAAGCATTGGCTTTTAATATTAATGAATGTGTATCTATTACGTTTTCTTGAAAGATCCATAATTATCACTACGAGTATAATATTGATAATATTGTAATACGAAATGTTAGTTATGTAAACGATTTATGCCAACTTGTGAATAGAAAATTATGTTTCAAACAACATATAGAAAATATGACCAATGAAGCATATAAGTCATTGGGTTTCTTAAAAAGAAATACAAGGGAATTTAGTACGACAAAGGCTTGTGTCACTCTGTTTAATAGTATTGTTCGTAGTAAAGTGGAATATGCGTCTATTATATGGTCAGCTTATTACAAACAGTACGATAATAAAAATTAGCGTATTCAAAAAAAGTTTTTAAGATATTTGTATTACAAAACAATTAATAATAGTTTTACTAAAGCAACTATGTCATACAGTGAGTTATTAAATATATTTGATTATTCTTTAGGTATCCGTAAGGCGTACTATTGCTTTAATGGTTTTCTTATTTAAGTTGATAAACGGTATCATAGATGATCAAGAACTTGTGAGCCAATTAAGTTTCAATGTTAAATAAACAAACCTTCGAATGAGAACTCCATTTTATATTACAAAATTTAGAACTGACTCATTTCTTAATTCACCTTTAATTAGAATATGTAAAGCTTACAATAATTTGCCAAAAACCAATACTGAATTAGATTTTTCGTCCTCTTACTATTAAATCTGTTATAAGCAAATAGAAGAATCATTATAATTATGATGTAATATTAAATGTTACATCAACTATTAAATATTAATGATGTAATATTAAATGTATATCTTCCTCAACTAGATATATGTAAATTAAGTCGCGATGCCAAAATT
>JAGDQP010037281.1:0-18691 GCA_022664845.1 Lepisma saccharinum | reverse complement strand
GGAAACAAAGGAGCTTCTCGGACTGTCGGAACACCGGCAATCCGAGAATCTCTAGGGACTGCCCGTCCCAAAATGGGAAGAGCGAACAACTGCTCGTGCTGCACGCCCTTGGAAGTGCACAACCCATTTTGTGCAAAGAATGCATAGAGACAGCGGTGGAAGATGGGTCCCCAAAATGGAGAAAAAAAAAAAAAAAAAAAAAAAAAAAAACACCACCATACTATCTTCATAAAAGTTACTTCATTACAATACCATTAACCATACTAACCTGCTTCCAGATCACGTTTTCTAAACACATTTTTGCATTTATCTTTACAAGAACAATATGTACAGCAAGAATTTTCCTTTTTGTAACATAGACAAGATGGTTTAGAAGTTTATGCACTTGCACGGTGGAATTAAGGTGTCTGGTAGAGCTGTATTCCTCATTAATTGTGGACGTACGCTGCTCTTGTCATCTAGGTAGAATCCATAATTAGTTAAGTCCAGAGGCTCTACAAAGGCAGTTGTTGATTTTGTCCGATAATACAGCTGGGCGATGCATCTCAACACGTGGTGTTGGAAGCTATTTGAAGTGCAAGGCAAGCAACTTATATCGGTTGCTGCTGATGGGTTGGACAAGAAGTGGATGTAACGACTTTCATCGCATGAAGTTCCCCTTTTCCGCACAATCTTCAAATAGATAACTTCCAATTGCTATAGTTGTTCTACAGGAAGTTGATCTTCGTTCGAAACCTGAAATGCATCCAAAAATGATTCTGATTTTTTAATTAGATTGAGTGTCTGGTTTTTGGTTCCAACTTTACTTGTAGAATCACATCCTGTAAAGACCTGTAAAGTATTTTTGATTAAGCAGACTAATATGTACTTTATAAGATTTATTTTGTTTTCGGGAAATGCAATGTAGCGAGACCATTGTTTTGGAATTTTAGTAAGATCGTTGTGGATCTTCATTACTAATGGTGACTTTTCTTTACATCTTAAACTGTTCTCTGCATTTTTAGTGTGGTGGATATATTGCTATATCTGTCATAAACGAGGTCTACTCGAGTAGTTGACTTGTTTTGTAGAACTTTCTCCACTTGAGACAATTGGTTCTCTGCCAAATCCCGGAAAGTTTCAAAATTTGACAAGACAGAAATGCAGAATTGAGAAAAAAGGCTGCTTTGACAAATGTGAGCTCAGCAATAATGTTAGCTCATCAAAGACACTTTGACTTACAAGATTTGTTAAAACATGAACTACTGGATTACCCACCAAGTTTGGAATACGAAAATGGCTACCTGAAGAAAAGTGTGAAATCTGATCTAATAAATATTATTGAAACTGAGACTTGTTGTCACAAACCTTTGCAAGACTTAAATTTGCTTGACCGGCCCTCATTCATTCCATACCAAATTCTGTCTTGTCAAATTTTGAAACTTTCCGGGATTTGGCAGAGAACCAATTGTCTCAAGTGGAGAAAGTTCTACAAAACAAGTCAACTACTCGAGTAGACCTAGTTTATGACAGATATAGCAATATATCCACCACACTAAAAATGCAGAGAACAGTTTAAGATGTAAAGGAAAGTCACTATTATTAATGAAGATCAACAACGATCTTACTAAGATTCCAAAACAATGGTCTCGCTACATTGCATTACCCGAAAGCAAAAGAAACCTTATAAAGTACATATCAGATTACATAATAAAAAATATAGATGTTCCTGCTAGGAAAACACTTTTCATATCAGCAGGATTTGAAGATGAAGACGAATGCTAATCCAAGAATGAAGACCAAAATATTATCGAATGTGCAAACTTAAAAAGTAATCAAATGGAAGCAGATACAAGAATTTTCTTGCATGCAAAAGATGCAGTGATTCAATGTGAATATGCAGTCACCATAACTGTTCATAGCCCAGACACCGGTGTATTTGTATTAGGTATATACTTCTGATATGATTTTAAGGAAATGGGTTGTAATAGTATGTGGTTAGTTGTTGGTGTTGGCGAAAGAAAAAGAGTCTTAGGTTGCCATTTAGCGTTCGAAGCTCTTGGCTTTAAAATATCCAGAGGCCTGCCAGCTTCGTCTTTACAGGATGTGATTCTACAAGTAAAGTTGGAACCAAAAACCAGACACTCAATCTAATTAAAAAATCAGAATCATTTTTGGATGCATTTCAGGTTTCGAACGAAGATCAACTTCCTGTAGAACAACTATAGCAATTGGAAGTTATCTATTTGAAGATTGTGTGGAAAAGGGGCACGTCATGCGATGAAAGTCGTTACATCCACTTCTTGTCCAACCCATCAGCAGCAACCGATATAAGTTGCTTGCCTTGCACTTCAAATAGCTTCCAACACTACGTGTTGAGAATGCATCGCCCAGCTGTATTATCGGACAAGATCAACAACTGCCTTTGTAGAGCCTCTGGACTTAACTAATTATGGATTCCACCTAAATGACAAGAACAACTTACGTCCACAATTAATGACAAATACAGCTCTACCAGACACCTTGATTCCACCGTGCAAGAGCATAAACTGTTCCAGACCATCTTGTCTGTTTCCAAAAGGAAAATTCTTGCTGTACATATTGTTCTTGTAAAGATAAATGCAAAAATGTGTTTACAAAACGTGATCTGGAAGCAGATTAGTATGGTTAATGGTATTGTAATGAAGTAACTTTTATGAAGAAAGTATGGTATTGTAATAAAGTAAGTTAAACCGTTTATTTTTTTCCGTTGCTCTACCTTTATTCGTTCCCAAGTTACAAGCGTTCAAGTAAATGGCACTCCCCCTTATACCCCTCTCTCCGCGTTGTCGACCATGCGGGGGGTGACGACATGCGTTTTTACCATCGCCTAAGTGCCCAGAACAACAATCAAAAATAAAATTGCGTCAACCTTTCAGTGCATGCTCAAAACCCTTTAGATCCCGTACTATAATCTCCACACTGGAAAAGCTACTGGAGAACATTGAAAACGCTATTGCTGGCATACCCAGACAGAGTTGCTACGCGTGTCTCACGGTTTGATAAATCGAGTACAGCGCTGCATCGACGTCAACGGTGGCCATTTCCAGCATCTTCTGTAAAGGGCAGTTCTCCTGTTCATTAAAACAAGGGTAAATTTAGTGTTGGAATTATCAGGGCCAGTTTTGTTTTGGTCACCCCGTGTATCCCCAATACAATAAATTTTAAAGGCAAAATACATTATACATACTTTAGCACTAGTTGCAAATACTGCGAAAATTTGGTACAATATTATGCATAGTTTCCAATTTTCTTGGAATTTGTACGATTGTATCTCAAGGATTTCAACAATCAAGTATTGACCTTATTCTTACTTCTATTTCAAAATAATCTACAACCAAATACCTGTCTTAGTCTTGCTTTGAGGCAATCAAAGCAACTACCATTTTCACTCGTCAGGTATATACATGTACAAGGTGGTTACAATTCACGGCGGTGCAGCACGGGCTGTAATTATCGTATTACAGTGAAATTCGGTAAATATGCTAATGAGACCATGAGGGAAGCGAGTTACGCTGGAAAAAATATTAGTTCCAATTTCCGCCACCAGGGGAAAATGTTGCGCTATACAGGTAAGAAGCACGTGGAAATGGTATTTAATGTATGGATAACACGATTATCTAGGGCGAAGAGGTGAGATAAATGTAATGCAAACAAGGTGAAGAGCAGCTGATGGTAACAAATGGTGCAAAGGGAACAACTTTAGGAAGAATGTGAGGGTAACAAAAGGTGACACTTGATTGCCAGTGAATGGTAAGGAAAGGGCAATGGGAATAACTTCATTAACATTTGCGGTTACAGTGAACAATTTACATAACATGCTCCATATGTCCACCAGAAACATCGACGACATGTCGTATCCGCACAATGGCATGCGCAACAATTGCTCGCAGCATTTCCGACGGAATTGTTGCTACATGTCGCCTTATGCTGTCCTTGAGATCAGCCAGCTACTGGACATTTCCCTGGTAGACCCGCACTTTCAGATATCCCCACAGCCAGAAGTCACACGGATTTAGATCGGGAGACCTTGCTGGCCACGCATCTGGAAAACCTCGGGAGATGATGCGATCCGCAGTGAAGGTTTCACGAAGCAGATCTTTCACGTGGCGACCGATGTGCGGTGTTGCCCCGTCTTGCATGAACACAGTAGTCTCCAAACAGTTTCGTTCCTGTAACGCAGAAATCACATGTCGCACTAAAAGGTCCCTATAACGTGCCGATGTCACGGTACAGGTGACAAATCCTTGGGCTGTCATCTTCTCAAAGAAAAACGGGCCAACAAGGAACGTTCCTGTGAATCCACACCACACAGTCACGTACGCAGAGTGTAATGGCTGCCCTGGACAACATGCGGATTATCAGAGCAACATACCCGACACTTGTGAGTGTTCACTGCACCCTCTAATGTAAAATGCGCCTCATCAGTCCACAGGAAGACCCACGGCCACATGTCATCCACTTCCATCCGTGCCAAAAACTGAAGGGCAAACGCAAAGCATTGCTGCGGATCTTGGAGTTTCAGTTGCTGTACGAAGTGTACAGTGTGAATCTTGTAAGGATACCAGTGTTAAATGGCCCTAAGAACTTTCCTCACTGTTGACCATGAGATGGTCAATTCCAGTGAAACTGCCCGAGCACTGGTAGCGAAATATGGAGCACGTGCTGCGCGGTCCACAACAGCCACAGCAACCTCTTCAACAACCTCCGTTGGAATGGGTCGCCTTCCTCTTCCTGGAGCCACACTCAAACCACCCTTTGTCTCGAATTTCAGTACCATCTTCTTTAAGCCATTTCTTGACATCGGTCCTCCTCCTTTCAGACGTCGATATTCCCTCAATGCTGCACTGTAATTGCACCAGTTCTGATAGACCAATTTTTCTAAACAGTGCACGGTCTCTCTTATCAATAGCCATGCTGCTCCTCACGCGATAGTGTGTATGAGGTGTAAGCTCCCGTGTGTTACGGACTGTACGGCGCTACATTTTCCCCTGGTGGTGGAAATTGGAACTAATATTTTTTCTGCTTAACCCGCTTCCGCATGGTCTCATTAGCATATTTACTGAATTACAATGTAATACGTCGATTACTGGACCGCCGTGAATAGCGGTACTTTAATTATAACCACCCGGTATAACTTTCCCTTAAGAAGCCTATAAAATATCAGTTATTTAATACACAGGGTATTAGGAAAGTAACCTGTTACTTGATTAATAAAGTACAGTACAACAACAACATAATAATAATAATAATCCATGTAATTAATAAGAGCATAAAAGCTGTATTTAACTTTGGAGTTTGAACAGAGTAAGTGGGGATGTTGAAAGGAAAGGAAAAGAAATGTTGACTATTACGAAACGGAAGGGGAATTGACTCGAGGTAGTCTTAATTTTCCTCTTCCTTGATATACATAGAGGTGTATACTGCATAGATCCTTTCCAAAAACCAAGTAGTAGCCCCACAATTGGATTTCAAACGAAAGGCTGTCATGCCACAAGAAACTTCAAGAACACACAAGATACTTACCCTGTGTCACCTAATCCATGCAAAAATATCATCTGGAAAGAAAGGAAATCAATGTCAATGCAATATTTACTTCTATACACATAAAACAGTAATAAATTAATCAGACATATCAAGCTATTCATTATATTCCAAAAGACAAAAATTATGAGCATCAATTTCCCTTCAGTTATATTCCATTCCCATCAAAACTCCTTTTCAAAAGGAATCTGTACGTTAAAAATAAAAGAGTCATTTCACAGAATTTCGACAAATAAAATAAGAATTGGCCGTTCAAGTTTTTATTATTATTATTATTATTATTATTATTATTTTCTTCATATTTCGTACGGTACATTGACTGTCATATACAAACGAAGCTGAAAACAGTTTTCGAAATTGTTTTATTGCTCATAGTTCACGATATACAGGGTGTTAAAAAATGAGATCACGCAAATTTTGTTAAATGCAGCAAGGCATAATTTTATATATTTCAAACACAAACATATGAAATATAGACACCTCAAGGAATATATAAAGGCCTTTAAATTCTAGCCTCAAGAAGTCCATCATACAGCGTGGTTTAAACATTTGTAAAATATAGATGTAATTTTCAGATTCTATCCGTACTTCAATGGAAAGAAATGAAAACAAGTCGTTCACATGTTTGATATGAGTAACATAGGCCAGTTTAGTGTTCAACTTTCTAGGGATTACTTGCATAGGATTAGTAGTAAAATATGGAACTGGCATACTAAGTGGTGTTAGATGGCAACAAGGCCGCGCCCTAGAACCAGTCCTCTGCCCATCTCCTCTCCTATTAAGTGAAGATGCTTCGGATAAACGTTCCTTTGTGAAGTTAATGTACGTCTGTCTTTTCATACAAACATGTAAATACTATTTTCTACGTCTTTGCAATGGATGCCTTCTTATTAGTGCAGCAGTGTTTTTCCTTCTTTTCTTACAGTTATATATTGTATTCTCTCTAATAATTTAATTAATATCTGATTACATAACAAACTGCAAGGTATATAAAACACTAAATGGGACAACAATCATCCAAGTACACTTTCGCTTTAGGTTAGATTAACTTCGTACAATACGATTAGGTTACACTACTGCAGTTGTATATGACTAATTGGATAGCAACAGGGAAGACTAGACTGCCTACCATTATTACTGAAATTGACTTATCTATTGCACATTACTTGGAGTTATAATATGCTAAAGTTTGATCTGGCAAAGTGGACTAGTTCGGAATACAGTCTGCCATATTCATTAATCTGTTTTTTTCTAATTGCCATAGTAGACCAATATTCTAAATACTATCTGGTCTAGTCTGCCTTGTTGCTATCCAATTATAAATAAGCATCTTAACAATGATCAGATTTCTCATGTAGTGGAAAGCGTGGTCTAACACTAGAGAATTCATCCATAAAAGTAAAGAAACTACAAATTCAACTACCAAAACTGGTCACATAGCTTTTTGTACATTTTCATTAGGCTATTTAAATATTTCCAAATCGTACAATGAACATACATTTTTCTTCACAAGTAGTTCTCTGAATATCTGAAACCGTTACACCATATGCCATATTGCACACTAATTCTTCCCCGTCCTTTACAAAGCAATGTGTGTACACGATCATGGTTGCATCAACATATGCATTCCAAAGACAGACTTATGGATCACCACGGGGAACGAAAGAGAAAAACCAGACATTATTACGCTGAACACGAACAAAAAGAATGAACGCATATATTTACCCCTAACAACTTTACCTGGAAAAAGTTTTCAATACAAATGACCGAAAAACCGATTCGAGGCTGGACTCGGATCATTGGTTATCCATCAGCTGCATATCGCTACAGTACTGTATATGCGTAGTGTAATAAATACTGCGAACTCTTGGTAATTCGAAGTATTGGGTAATTTGAACAGACGTTTATTGCCCTTAAAAGTCCTACTGAATTCAATGTTAAAAATGCATATGTAATTGAAATTTTCGAACCTTTTATTTGGATTTTATTCGAAGGTGAGATCTTATTAATTTATAAAAAGAAAGGAAATATTCCTGAGTACCAATATCTGAAACACTTACTACAAGAAGTTGTAATGATGGTCAGATAGCAAGCAGAAGAATGAAGTTTCAACTGGTTTAATCCAGAGACAGACGTAAAGAGAAAGTTTTTGTTGTTGGCTTGCAGCTCAACCTATACTCAATAACGTGGGATTGTCCACCCCTTTTGTTTGCAGATGTACGTCCTTAAACCTCTTCCTCCACTAGCCAATGATTTGTAAGAACAAAATATTTGTCAAATATGCCCCTTTCATACGCAGCCTAGCTATACACAGAGGCATTTTAATGCGTGTATTCACAACCAAATTTTGCACAATGTTCGTAGTTGGGGCTTTACGAGTAACAAGCCGTTCTCATTTTGACTAAGAAATAAGAAAAAAAATAAAAAAATAACAGAGCTACGTAAGAAACAATAAAGTTGAAGAATTTTTTTTAACGCTATAAAGATAAAAAAAAGGATAGAATAATTCAAAGCTAAAATATAATTAGTAAATTAAGAATATTTCTAAAATCTTTCGAAGAGTCATATTTTAATATCTTTCCCAAATCCCTCACATGTCTAAGGGATGACGTCCCTCGGCGTACTTTCTACCTGGATAGGGACCATAACTTACGATGAATTCCGTTCTGTGGCTAGAATATTGAGAAGTAATCTTAGTATGAAAAATTAAGCTTTAGAGGCATACACAGGAAAAGTTTTAGACAAATGAAGGAGAAAAACGGATTACTTACAGCTTACTAACACTAGATCACACATATTCACATGTACACATAAAAAAAGTCACTATATTTCGTGTATTCACACTTTTTCAAGTAGAGAGGAAGACAGCGAAGTTCACGTGTTCACAAAGTACAAGCTTGAAGAGACAGTGGAGACACGTAGCGGACAAAACATCAAAACTGGAGAACAACTGACTGCTGTAGCGCGTAGATATCCGGAACTTGAAATAATAACTGTATAGCGTGTAAGTACAAGGTGGGATCGTGGGTCGAAATGTATTGAAAATGCAGAGGAAAAGGGGAGCTTAGAGTTATTGAAGGTTAAGGCAAGGTTTTATTTTCGCGCTCAAACCGTGAATAAAGGCATTCTCTCACAGACGGCGTGTTGAGGTGCTGGTCGTAGGGAGTAAAATGTGGATTATGGCAACCAAGAAAGATAGATCAAAATTGTTATTGTGGGACTCGGTGTCCAAGGAAACTGGGGCATCCGGCTTGTTGATAGTACAGAAGTGACGATGATTATTAATTCGAATGTTAAGAGCACAACTTGCTTCCCCCACATAAAAGGCATCACAGAACTTGCAGGTTAGGATGTATATAACATTAGGGGTGTGGCATGTACCCTTGGGATTGAGGTTGTACCGACCATTAGCAGTACTGATAGTGATTGTGGGAGAAGTTATGAAAATGAAGCAGACCTTACATCTGGGTCTCTGGCATGTCTGTGCGCCGGTTTGGTGTGGTGGTAAGGAGGGATTCGTACGAACCAAGATATTTCTAAGATTAGGTGGATGTTGAAAAACTAATCTAGGTTTGGTGGGGATTATTGATCTTTCTTGTGTCTGGGTCAGATTTGAAAATGTGGAAATTAAGAGTGTAGGATTTGTTTGACCTTGGTTAGTTTAGGATGGAACTGGGTGATTAGAGCCGGTGGGTTCGATTTTTGAGTGGGTTGAGTGTGTGAGGATGCACGGCGGATCTGTTTGGTTACAAGGTTAGACGGGTAGCCTCGGTTGACTAGAGCCTCCTGGAGGCGTTGGTTGTAAGCTTCAGCAGCAGAGGTGGTGGAATTCAGGCGTTGTCCTCTGACGGAATGGGAGAAAGGAATCGCTTTCTTGGTGTGGTAAGGATGGGAAATTGAGTAGTGTAAATACTGCATATGGTTGGTGGGTTTTATGAGAACGGAAGTGGTCAGAGTGTTGTTTTCTAAGGTGATGTCCACGTCAAGGAATGTGACTCTTTTGTCGGAAATGGACCAAGTGAATTGGACAACACGGAATTGGTTCAGTTGTTCTGGGAATGTCTTGAGACTGGTTTCACCATGAGTCCATAGCATCATTATATCGTCCAAAAATCTTACCCAGAGTAGAGGGGTCAAAGGTTGAGTTTGCAGAAATCATGTTCGAGTTTGCCCATAAACAGATTAGCATAAGAAGGTGCCACTCTCGTACCCATGGCTGTGCCTCGGATCTGAAGGTAGTGTTTGTCGTCAAAGGTGAAGTGGTTACATGTGAGAACTAGGTTGGCCAGGTTAAGAAGGAAAGCTGTTGTTGGACTATGAGGTTTAGGTCTCTGGTTAAGGAAGAATTCCATAGCTGCTAAGCCATGGTCATGAGGAATGTTGGTATATAAGGAAGTATCTTAACCTTAGCTTAACCTGGCCTTAACCTTCAATAACTCTAAGCTCCCCTTTTCCTCTGCATTTTCAATACATTTCGACCCACGATCCCACCTTGTACTTACACGCTACAGCAGTCAGTTGTTCTCCAGTTTTGATGTTTTGTCCGCTACATGTCTCCACTGTCTCTTCAAGCTTGTACTTTGTGAACACGTGAATTTCGCTGTCTTCCTTTCTACTTGAAAAAGTGTGAATACACGAAATATAGTGACTTTTTTTATGTGTACATGTGAATATGTGTGATCTAGTGTTAGTAAGCTGTAAGTAATCCTTTTTTCTCCTTCATTTGTCTAAAATTTACCTTTTATACATATATATATATATATCTTAGTTTTGCATCAGATCACACATTCACATGTACACATAAAAAGACTTCGCTCTCTTCCTCTCTACTTGAAAAAGTGTGAATACACGAAATATAGTGACTTTTTCATGTGTACATGTGAATATGTATGATCTAATACAAATAGAGGCCCATTCCCACAGACGACTTGTTGAGGTGCTGGTCGTAGGGGGTAAAATGTGGATTATGGCAACCAGGAAAGATAGTTCAAAATTGGTGTTGTGAGACTCGCTGTGTAAGGAGACTGGGGCATCCGGTTTGTTAATAGTGAAAAAGTGGTGGTGGTTATTAATACGAACGTTGAGAGGTCTACCTGTTTGCTCCACAAAAGGCATCACACGTTAGGATGTATATAACATTAGAGGTGTGGCATGTACCCTTGGGATTTATTCTGTATTAGCAATTAGCAGTAATGATACTGACTGTGGGAGAAGTGATGAAAATGGAGCAGGCCTTACATCTGGGTCTCATGCATACATGGCCGCCGGTTTGGGGTTTTGGCGAGGAAGGATTTATACGGACTAAGATGTTTCTAAGATTAGGTGGATGTTGAAAAACTAACCTAGGTTTGGTGGGGAATATTGATCTTGTGTCTGGGTCAGATTGGAGAATGTGGAAACAAGAGTGTAGGATTTGTTTGACCTTGTTAGTTTAAGATGGAACTGGGTAATTAGAGCCGGTGGGTTGGGAGTTTGAGTGGGTTGAATGTGTGAGGATGCACGGCGAATCTGTTTGGTTTCAAGGTTAGGTGGGTAGCCACGGTTGACTAGAGCTTTCTGGAGACGCTGGTTGTAAGTTTCAGTAGCAGAAGTGGTGGAATTCAAGTGTTCTTCTCTGAGTGCAAGGAAAAAAGGAATCGCTTTCTTGGTGTGGTAAGGATGGGAACTTGAGTAAATTCTGCATGTGGTTGGTGGGTTTTATGTGAACGGAAGTATTGAAGGTGTTGTTTTCTAAAGTGATGTCTACGTCAAGGAATGTGACTCTTTTGTTAGAAATGGACCAAGTGAATTGGACAACACGGAATTGGTTCAGCTGTTCTGGGAATGTCTTGAGACTGGTTTCAACATATCAGGAATCATCCAAGAACCTTATCCAAAGTACTGGGGTCAAGGACTGAGTTTGTAGGAAATCATATTCAAGCTTGCCCATAAACAGATTAGCATAAGAACATGCCATTCTCGTACTCATGGATGTGTCTCGGATCTGAAAATAGTGTTTGTCGTCAAAGGTGAAGTTGTTATATGTGAGAACTAGGTTGGCCAGGTTAAGAAGGAAAGCTGTGGTAGGGGTATGAGGTTTGGGTCTCTGGTTAAGGAAGAATTCCAAAGCTGCTAAGCCATGGGCATGAGGAATGTTGGTATATAAGGAAGTAACATCTATGGTACAAAGTAGTATGTCAGAAGGAAGAGGCGGTAATTACGGATGACTTCTAATAGCTTTTAGGTGTCACGTATGTAGGCAGGCAGCGCTTGAACATGTAGTTGAAGAAAGGAGTCAACAAGAGCGGAAATGTGTTCGGTAGGAGAATTATAGCTGGCTACAATGGATCTACCTGGGTTTGTGGATCTTCGGTAATAGGTAAAAGGTCGGGCTACGTGGACTGTCCAGGGTTAGGTACTTCATAGATATTTCAGAAATGCTCTCACGAGGACCATTAGCGGTAATGAAATCGGAAATTTTCTGTTTATGGGCGTAGGTTAGGTCTGTGGCGGTGGGTTTGTAGGTGCTGGGATCAGACATTTGACGGTACGCCTCCTGGAGGTAGTCAACTTTGTTTAAGACTACTGTAGTGGATCATTATGTGGTGGTTCTCGCGTAACGCTACAAGGGCATTGTGTTGGTTATGGGTTGGGTTAGGTTAGGTTGGTTGGCCAGATGAAGGTGGAAGGCCAGTCATCCGAGGCTGTGCTGGTTGAATTGAATTTTATTTATGGCTTTAGGCATCTATAGCTCAGGCGAGATAGGGGAGGGAAAAGGATTCGGGAAGGTGTCGGCCAGGATAACTTGAAAACATCAGTGAGGATGGTCGTCGCTGGGATTGAACCCATGACCTTCCGAATGCTACGCCAACGCTCTACCACTAAGCTACGAGGCCGTGTGGGTATTCAAGTTTTAACACTAAGTTTGCACTCCGTGATTGAAATGACGGTCCCTAGGTGCTACTCCACGAGAGAAAATAGTGAATGTATTAAGTTTCAGGTTCAGTGACCATAACCACTAAACCCCGACACCCCTATTTTTCAGTTTTAAACTTCAACCTCGACCTCGCGATCTAATTTCGACCTGGACCTCGCAATCTGACCTCGACCTCGCGACAGAACTTCAACCTGGCCCTCGCGACGGGACTCTAACCTCGACCTTGCGACAGGACTTCGACCTTGCGATCTCTCTGACCTAGCGACGTCGAGGTTCAACACCTCTGGTAGACCAATGGAAATCGGCATTGCCACAAACATGTATAGCATGCTATAATCGTAGTCCTATGAATACAGCTCAGCACAACTGCATTGACATTTGTAGGGAAACTAAGAGAAAAATTGTGCGGGAAACTTTACTGTATTATAATGCTTGTAAGGAAATTTATGAAATGTTTCTAGAGATGCATTCCGATAACAGCATTACACTGTCACAGTTTTTGTGTATATATATAAAAATAATTAGAAATGGTGAGTACTTGGAGAAACTGCATGCTATTTTTTGAATGAAGGACTGAATTGACGGTTGTTTTACTTGGTGTTTTTAAGGAAGAAAACGGGGCACAAGTGCTTCTAAGTAGAGGTTAAATAATGTGTAAACTTTATAGGTAATAACATACCAATGAGAAATCATGATGTTACGAATACCATTATTAAGACGAGAAGTGTGGTGAATTTAAATGAAATGACGTAGAAGAAAGAAATAAAAGGTTTAGAGATGTGAGTTCCGCAGAAGTGTTTTAAAAAGAGTGTGTTTGCGCACAAACAATATTGTTGTTTCATCCCTATGATTGCTTGTGTTGTTTTATAATCAGTGTGAATGGCCACTAATTTATATAAGCAAGTTTGAGACGCACAGCGATAACATTCACCTAGTCATATTATACATTCAGCTTATATATTCCTGCTAGACCCATTTCAAAGACCGTATCATGATTTTGGTGTGCAGTTTTACGTGTATTTAATTGAAGAAATTAAGTACTTTGAACAGTGTTGTGTCTTGGTGACGATAGGAAACTTTGTTAATTTATAATGGATTTCTGGGGAGAAGAATATAGTTGGTCCAGTGACATTTTTTTTAACTGCAGTGAACCAAGCGGGAATTTTTGCTAAAAATTTATCAAATATTGAAAAGCGGTCGCAGAGTCCCTCCTTACTTATGAAAAGTGATGTAACTGTGAAAAGCGCTTTAAATGTTGTGCCCTTAGAGAACAGCGTGTATCCCCTGTGTGTAAATACAGACACAAAACTTGCAACGGAGGCTCCCTGTTTTTCAAGAATGTGTATGTCCGCAAAACCAAATGAGGTGAAAAGTGAATTTGCTGAAATAAATATAGAAGAAAGACCAGACAGTCCATCCCTATTAAAGCCAAGTGTTACCAGTATGCACCCCCTCTGTGTAAATACAGACACAAAACCTGGAACGGAGACCTCATATTTTATCAACAATATGTATGGAAATTGACATATCTCCAAAACCAAATGAGGTGGAAAGTGAATTGGTGCAAAAGAATATTGAAGGAAGACCAGGTAGTCCAACCTTATTAAACCCTCTGCTACTACGTGTGTTTCCAGTGTGTAAATACAAACACAAAACTTCCAACGGAGGCCCCCTGTTCTCCAACTATATGCTTGTCTCCAAAACGAAATTAGGTGAAAAGTGAATTGATGCAAATGGATATTGAAAACAAAGCAGACAGTGTATCCCTATTAAACTCAAGTGTTTTAGAGAACAGTGTGTATCCCCTATATGTAAATACAGACATGAAACAGCCAACACAAGTCCAAGATAGTTCAAAAATATGTATGGACACAAAATTTAGAACCGAAGATATGTCAAAAATATGTATGGAATTAGACAGTCCCTCAAAATCATTAGAGGTAAAACGTGAATGTGTTCAATTAGCTATTACCCAGGAAAAGGAGGAAATGTCTTGTAATTGTACAATTCAGGCGGCGGATACATGGTGTTTATGGCAGTGTTGTAAAAAATATAAACCAAATCGACATCTTGTATGTGAAGACTGCTTTAATGTGCACCCACTTCGTGCAGCTCATATGTGTCGTAGAGGAAAATCTGAGGTTCTTACAGAAAAAACGGAGGAAGTGCTATTTAATCCAGTAACATTGCAAGATTTGTATAGTATTTATAAAAGGACATATCCAAAACTTAATGTAGGGTTTCGTTGGTTTTATTTGAATATAAAACATAATGCGTCAGAGTTCATAGAATTAGCAAATGGTACGTTTGTTTTGCAGTGAGTTGTACAAAATATTGGACAAACAACACACATTTCGATTTAATAAGATAAGATAAAATTAATTGTATGGGCGGTAACAGCACTATGGCTTACGCCCGTCCCGATACGGGGGAAGCCCCTTATCTTTGTCACATCTAAAAATAGCTGTTAACTAAAATAATAAAAGCATATAAAAGATGAAGATGTAAGCTCTTCAGAAAAATAAAATCGTAGTAAAAACTAAAGATGTAGATGGTCTTTAGCATAAAAGGTAAAAATGTGAAGGCTGTAAATAGGCCTTCACAAAAATAAAATAATACTACATAAAACATAACAGCTATGTGACATAATCATCTCAGAGAGACGGAGATAATCCTGTCTCACGGACATAACTAAAAACTCTCCGCAACATACCTGGTTCATCCCCTAACAATGACGCCATGTCATTGGGTATGTTATAACGTTGTCTGAGATGATTATATCCGGGACAATCTAAAAGGACGTGACGAATACTTAAAACCACATTGCAATTATGACAACGTGGTGGATCCAATCGTCGTAACAGATATCCGTGTGTTAGGCGACTGTGTCCTATACGTAGACGACATAAAAGGACTTCTTCTCGCCTACTATCTCGGCAAGATGATTTCCATGGAGCAACTGTTAATTTAATTTCTTTCAATTTATTCGCAGCTACGTCATCCCATCGTCGCTGCCATTCATTCCGTGTAATTTGCGTATAATATATCATCATGTCCTGAAATGGAACATGATGTATATCAATGTTAGCTCCTAAAGAGGCCTCACGAGCAGCTTCGTCTGCCAATTCATTGCCATGGATACCAACATGACTTGGTATCCACGAAAAGACAACCTCACCACCGGCAGAGCAGATGGCGTGTGTCTTACAGAGAATATCTTGCACGAGCGGATGTTTCGAATACATATTGTCGAGGCTTTGAACAACACTCTTCGAATCTGTACAAACAAGGATGCGGTTGAAACCATGAACAAGACTAAAATCCAAAGCCTTTAAAAGAGCATATAGCTCAGCAGTAAAAATACTGGCTTTGGGGTTAAGACAAAATTGACGGGCTTCCCCTTCTACAACAAACGCACATCCAACGGATTCATCTGTTTTGGATCCATCGGTAAAAACTGATATAAAACGTGGGTACTGACTCTGCAACGCAAGAAAACGTTGCTCGAATTCAATCATGGAGGTCTCCGATTTCTTAAGGGTTGACAAAGAAAGATCAATCCGTGGGCGGGCAAGTGTCCACGGCGGACGGAGACTAAAACGGACAGGACAGACAGTTGGGCGGTCTGCATTCAGATTCTCCAACAACTCTGACGCTCGGATGCCAAGTGGTCGGGTAGCGTGACCACGGCGTTCATATAGGGCTCGTTGGACTGGGTATACCACTAAGTTATGTGCTGGGTTGCTTGCCAAAGATGATATCTTAGCAAGATAGCTCAGCACATAGTACATCCTATGAATCGCGAGCGGTGGTTCACCGGCATCAACACAAAGACTGGTGACAGGACTTGTGCGATACGCGCCAGTGGAGAGTCGAATTCCAGCATGATGGACACTATCCAGCGTATGTAACGCTGAAAAGCGTGACAACCATAAGTAAGCTTGGATAAAATGAGTGCGCGATAAAGGCGCAACAAGGTTGTACGGTCAGTACCCCAAGTGGGATGACTTAAAACACGTAATAGATTCAGAGCTCTCGTACAGGAAATTTTAATTTGGCGAAGGTGACTACGCCAATTTAACTTTGTATCAAATAATAAACCGAGGTATCGTACCTCCTGGACGAACTGGAGTTGTCTGTCTCCAAGATAGAGATCTGGGTCACCGTAATAAGTTCGTTTACAGCAGAAGTGGACACAGACTGTCTTCGTTGGTGAAAAACGAAAACCAGTCTGGTGTGACCAGTCAACAAGACGGTTAAGCGTCAACTGGATCTGCCGGGCTGATATTCGCAGACTTACAGACAATTGTCAAGTCGTCAACATATAAAAGACCTTGCACAGGGGGGCGAATACAAGACATAACACTATTCACTGCAATAGCGAACAGTGTTACACTCAGCACACTCCCTTAAGGTACGCCATTCTCCTGTAAATAACGCTCTGAGAAACGATCACTAACACGGACACGAAAATAGCGATCGCGAAGAAAATTTGTTATAAAATGGGCCATATGGCCCCTTATGCCCCAATCATGAAGCTGGCGTAGTATGCCATATCTCCAGGTGGTATCATAGGCCTTCTCTAAATCGAAGAACACAGTAAGAACGTGTTCATTCCGGAGAAATGCATTCTGAACAATAGACTCCAACCTGACAAGATGGTCGACAGATGAGCGATATTGGCGAAACCCACACTGATCATTGGAAAGCAAGTTGTTATGCTCCAAGTACCACATTAGGCGTCGGTTTATCATTCTCTCAAATAGCTTGCATACGCAGCTAGTGAGAGCAATGGGCCGGTAACTGGTGGGGTTTAGTTTATCTTTGTCAGGTTTCAGAATGGGAATGACAATAGCTTCTCGCCAACTAGGAGGGAAGCTATCAGTCCTCCAGATCTGATTATACAGGTCAAGCAAGAAGACCTTTCCTTGGGAGGGAAGGTGTCGCAGCATTTCATAATGAATATCATCCAGTCCAGGGGATGTGTTTCTAACATCCCGCAAGGCAGTTTCAAGTTCCCACTCGGTGAAAGAGACATTATAGCGTTCTAAATTATTAGAGTGAAACCGTAGATGTATTATCTCTGCCTGTAATTTAATGTTTACGAAGTTAGCACTATAGTGCTGAGAGCTGGATATTGCTGCGAAGGCTGCTCCAAGAAGATTAGCGATATCTTCTGGGTCAGTATGCAAGTCATTGTTCTGCTTCAGAGCAGTCAATGGCTCGGAGCGACAATTTCCTTGCAAACGTCTGACCCGTTCCCACACGTCTCGAATGGGCGTTTGTGAATTAATGGACGATACGTATTCACGAAATGATGTACGCCGAGTTCGTTTCATGAGACGTCGAATATAAGCTTGTGATTGTCGAACTGCATTCAAATTTGCCGCTGTAGGATATCGATTGAACACCCGTAAAGCGCGACTGCGCCGTCGCCGTGCTACCTCGAGCTCATCGTTCCACCAGGGAACAGAACGCCGACGGGGCGTTCGGCCAGACTGAGGGATAGAACATCTGGCAGCTCGCAAAATTTCACGGTTCAAGTACTCAACCGAATCATTCAGGGGCAAATCTCCTTGATCAACTAGTTGGACACGAGTTGCATATTTAGTCCAGTCAGCACGCTTCAGGTGCCAATGCGGTAATTTGCGTGGTGCTTGATAAAGGTTTAAAAACTCTAAAATAACTGGGAAGTGGTCACTACCACATAGATCGTCATGGACACGCCATGCCAGCATGGGTGCAACAACTGCACTGCAGACAGACAGATCTATCGCTGAGTATGTGCCACTTGCCAAACTAAAATGTGTGTGAGCACCAGTATTTAATAATACTAAGTTGGAGGCGTCAATAAACGATTCAACTATTCTACCGCGGACATCTGTACGAACACTACCCCAAATAACATTATAGGAATTAAAATCGCCAACTAAAATTATAGGTTGGGGTAACTGCTGCAAGAGATTCTGAAGGTCAAGGAGCGTAAAGTCTTGTTCCCTTGTGATATATAAATTCAGGATGGTAACATGCTGCTCAAGGTGGACGCGAGCAGCAACCGCCTGTAGGTTAGTAGCAATGTGGACAGGTGTTGAATACAGCGTATCAACAACACCAATTGCAACACCGCCACATGCGCGACCATCCGTGGGAAAATCTGTGCGATAGTGTGTATAATCCTTCAATATCACAGATTCAGTTGTTTTAAACTTGGTT
>JAGDQP010037280.1:0-11673 GCA_022664845.1 Lepisma saccharinum | reverse complement strand
AAATAGGAAGAGCCGGGGCAATTGGCGGCTATACGGGTCGGGCCACCGGACTAATTAGGCACCAGAATAACAAAATAATATTTATATATTGTATGTCTGTTAGTAAAAGCATTACACTTATCTGTTAAGTTGCCCTATATACGAATTTTAAACTTAACAACGTTAAGGAGGCCATTTCAAACCTCTTAGGGTGTTTTTTTACTCATTGACAATTTTTTATCTATTTTTGACAGCTTCTAGAAGCACCATTGTGAAGCATAAAATGGAACTTACAGCTTTTATTAACTAGAAATAGGATTATCCACAACTAGAATTTAAGATATTTTGTTATTTTTTGGGGAAGCGGTGGCTCACTGGTAGAGTGCTCACCTCAGGTGTTTGGAGTCGTAGAGTTTGATCCCAGCTCTTACCATGTGTTGGGGTGGACAAACGCTGTGTGCGTGGGTTTTGTCCCACTGTCTTCATTCCACCAATTCTCCGTTATCTTCCATCCGACCTGAGCCAAAGTTGCCTAAAGACTTTGGAATAGAATTATTTTTTTAGTCTCCTCTTATAGATATATATAGCCTTAAAATCGCAAGTTTCATAAAAGTTCCAGCTTTGGAGCAAAATATTATTAGGAAATAAAAGTTCTACTTAGGCTTCATTTCACCAAGACAGAATCATCTCTATCCATACTTCTTGTTACACAATAGCAAACGCGTCGTTTCACATCAATTTTGTTTTATGGGCGTCTAAAATTTATAAAATTGGTAACTCTAATATCTAATTTTGAGCTCTCAAGGGACCATTACTATTTTGCGAATTTGGTTTCTGAAAATATTTAGTACCATTCAATAGCCCATCCAAAGAAAACCCGGAATCAGAGTTTTATCGGCGACACCAAAATTGCGATGCCGAGAAATGACATCAAAGTTTAAAAAACGCCTCCGCTCGGGCACGACTAAAGTGTAACGAAGGACGGCATGAAATAGAAAAGAAGCTATGGGAAGGGAGTCGGTCTGAGTCTAGTTTGAAGGCACAACGGCAGAGGCGCAGCGGTCAGCAAGAAAATGAACCAGGGATCTAGTTTATGTTCTTGTAGAATAGAGCGCCTTCAATGGCTGAAAAAGGAAGACAAAAGAAAGATTTTTCGAACTCTAATATCATTTCTGTCCATCCCTATTTAGGTTCCTATGATAAAAGTCTCTGTTTTCGGGATTTCTTTGGATGCCCTATCGAATTGTGCAAAGCATTCTCCGAAATCAAATTCACAAAATCGTGATGGTCCCTTGTCAGAATCGAACTAATAAATGTCAGAATCTTCCATATAGTATGCACACATTTCCTAAAAGACCAGTTTCTACTTTACAGTAGTACAACCTAGAATTGTCTACGTGTAATAGGATGTACAGGAGCCTTCTTTCCAAACCATTGCAGTTATATATTTTTTTGCACGTCGAGATGAGAGAAAATAAAACTAATTTTGAGCAGATCAGTAGTAAGGTTAGCTCTGGTGGCCAGATACACAGAGCAGATGGGGAAGGTCTAACACTTGAATGTTTTCTTCGTATTTCTTATAAATGTGGCAAAGGTTCAATGTCGTTTGTTTCTTCTTGTCAGTGGAAATCACTCAATTGCCCCAAATTTTTAAATTTCGTGAACAAGTCAACTAATTTGAATCAGACCTTCATTCTTTTGTATTCCTATGAACTAGTTTATTCAGTACAAGTGAAAAATGTAAAATATTATATTTCTAACTCCGTTGGTAAAATTTCTAACCAAGGATTTCTGTGAAAGACTCTAGCAATTAAGTCAAAACTAACCCCAAAATGGCTTAGAACGAAAACTCTATTATAACACTAAACTGAAGATTACCTTGAATTCTTTATATTTCAAGACGATACTGAAAACTCTGCTTCTCTTACCTTGTGTTTCTCCACCTCTTTTGGCGATTATAAGTAGCTCTGATGTGATAGCGAATTTGCGAAAATATGCGAATCCAGCAGGTGCAAACTTATACTACCCACAATGTTATCAGTCAACCACGATATCATAAGTTCATAAAAAGGATGGAAACGCGAGAGAACATAGGTGGGCGCTCTTTCTCTACTTCAACAAAAATATAATTGAGTGAAGTACTAGAATTTAATGAACAATTCTGCATAATATAAATGCAGAAATGGTTCTGTAAATCCTTTTGTACACCTTCTTACGAAACTCAGCGGTCAGTTGTTATAAATACAAATTTGCACCTTCCCGGACTTCTATTCTAAATTCAAAACATTTTATTATTTCATTTTAATTTACTTATGGTCTTTCGGCAAATTTGGCTCCGGACCGGAGAGGGTGGGGGAGAGGATGTTGAAAGGAAGTCGGCAGGGCCAAGTTTGAAGTTACCGTCACAGTATTTACCTAGTGTTAATAAGGAAAATCCCTGAAAAAACTCTGTCAGTATGGGCAACCGCTTGGATCTTCCAAGATGCTCTACCAATTGAGCTACCATCATTCAGTAACATTTATTCTATGAGAAGTTAAGAGTCAGCATGCATATATCTTCAGACAATTATTTCAATTCAGGTTTAAATACACAGTGTATTCATAACGCTCTTTTGATTGCCCGTTAATAACTTAGCTGTAAATTTATTCTGATAATTTTCGTAAGTTCATCTCTTTAAAATGATACAGATCCGTGCTTTGTTAACTTTAGATAACAGAGTATCACATTATACATTATTTAATAAATTAATTGACAAGAAGATTCTCGATTTATCTAGAGTTGACTTGTTGGTCATTATCTTCAAATTATTATTCGTGTATCTTGAACTTGAAGTACGCCTAATTATTTTCTACAAAAGAAGAGTCAAGTTAACGAACATATACTGACAGTCCAGATATTCACAGACCTGCTAACCCATTTTAAATTCAATTGAAGTTTGTGCTTTTAAATGACAGCAACAGTAGCAACCTTATGGGTGGTACAGCCACGTGTCTTTCAATCTTCATTCTTCGCATGTAGATGTCATGGAGTGTGAATACTGGACATAGCACGTATTGAACGTAGCTACATCCCGCACCCTCGGATACACGGTCATTTGTTCTGTGTACGTGCCTGGAATTGAAACATTTGACCCCAAGTAATCATTGATTTTATTTCGTTCCTCCAAAGTCCATGATACAAGTAAATTTTAAAAATATAATAATTATGATCAAGATTTTCCATTTGCAGAATTTAGCACATCAACGCCTGAGTACTATATGGTCGTATCTGCTATTAAAATCCTATGGAGAGACGTTAATATAATTCTGAGGCGTCGTCATGATATCTGCTTATTCTGACCTTACATATTCTAATAACCTTACATAAGCCTTTCTATGATATAAGGAAATTTCGTTATTTTGCATAAACAGTAGTGGTAATATTGAGTACTACATCAACTGTAACAGACATTTTTTTGTATTATGAAGAATATCCATATTTGAAGAATTTAGGACACTGGAAATTGAGGTAACTGGCTCACTAAGATAGTAAGTGTTAATTCTCACAGATGTAATCTTAAATTGTTTGAAATGGAGGAGAATTTCTAAATATGCGAAACAAATTTAATTAATTGCTCTAATTAAATTTTAATTCTTTGTAAGTTGTTACAAAAGTTATTTTTTCCAATTACTAGGGAGTTTTAATTATCCAGTTTTCTAATAGTATAAGCCGCTATATTTTTTAAGTCTGGTATCATTCATTTGCGTGAGATATTTGTGACATAACTAGTGATCTGAGATGCTACTTATTGCGAATGTTTAAAATCTTATACTGTAATAAATAACAGTCATTCAAATTATCTTATTCTGTATATTAATCGAAAATATGTTGTTTACTCGAATCATGTTTAAATGCAAATAACGAAGCATATCTTTTTTTATGAATAATGGTTTACTATATTCTGTCAAAGTAAGTTGTCTTCATTGTTTCTCGGGAAGCAATTGGATTGTCTGTGGTAAGGTAACCAATAGGAAATGTGAGCTTACGAATTCTAATTTGCATATCTTCGTATATTAAGTTCATTAATCTTACTGACAAGAGAACTTGGTGGAGGATTTCAAGATAGCCACCGGCAACGTGGTATGGTCCGTTCTATTTTGCACTTCGCCTATAACATATTCAGAGACATTTCATTCCTATCTGTCTCGTTTTTTTTAAATTTTATTCGACTGTTTTGTATAGTATGGCCCCACCCTGTGTAGTATTTTGCATATTTATTACGAGGTTAACACAAAGTTGTGGCAGCTAATATTGAAGTTGTTAAAGTAAGCATGGTAAGGCTTATCATTCGCAATATTCATCATCTTGATATTGACTGAACAGTTCACCAATTTCCTTTGTGAGGTTATTAATCTACAGGATAATGGTTTCCAGATATTGATAAATGGATAGAAAAGAAAATAGATAGATAGGTATATACAGAATTATTATACCATATTTAGAAAAAGAGAGGCGTTCAGGGAATAGATGTGAGGGGATCAACAAGAAAAAATTAATATCAAGTGAGGCCACTTTTTAGTATGTTGAAACTATTACTTACTTTTACACAACTTTATAAAAAAAAACATGAGATAAACTCGATCGTTTGGCTGCTACCATAATTAATATTGTTCACACTGTAATTATCTACTGTAGCTCGCAAATGATAAGTTGAACAAATATATTTAAGCATTAACTATTTCATTCATTCATTTCATTTCATTGAGTACATTTGGTGACAACATAGTTGTATTAGAGTACAGTCAAATAAAAGAATTACAAATAATTACATACAGATTAAAATAATTACATACAAATTAAAATAATTATACACAACAACAGGATTATAAAATTCCATCTCAATATTGATATGAATGAAGATATTGAAGAATTTCATTCAACGTATATCCTTCACTTTGTATTAATATTTTTTTTACACTCATTTAAAATTTAAAATCGCAAAATTTTTTAATTGATGTGGAAGAGCATTATAAAACTTTACACCTTGTGCCATATAGGATTTGTTTATTTTCTCTAACCTTACTCTGGGTTTAATTAGTAGGTCATTGCTCCTTGTATTATATTTACTACTTTCGTCAATGTAATCTTTACATTTGTCAGATGGCGGATTACATTCGCGGTTCTTTTAATTAGGCAAAAAATGAAGTTGAATGATGAGCTATTCTTACTAAAACTGCATTCCGTTGTGTACAATCAACTTTCTGCTCCCAAGTCCTAAAACATGATCAAATATGCTGCTTTTTTTTCTTTTGGAACTTGAAGTTTTGAATTTTACATAAGGCATAATGCATAACCTTTTGGACTTGACATAAATGTGTGGTAAGTTGAATTGGAAAAGGTATTGAAAGTTTAGTTTCAATTTGAATTAACTGCGTGCTTAACAAGTGATCACAATGGACAAAACAATGATCTTTGCTCGAAATATATATTTACCCATTGTTATCATTGTTCAATTCTTATACGTTATATGTTGATCTATAAACAGCATATGTTAGAAACTTGCAGCTCCACGGAGCTAATATAGTCCGATTCAACTGAGTTTAATTTTTTGTCTTTTTATTTTATTGTCTACTGAAGCTCCCAAATGGTCTATATAGATTCGGGTAGATCAGATTTGGGGAGTAAAGTAACGCAAGTAACGCGTTACTTTAAGTAACGAGTAACTGTAACACGTTACAATATTTTGAAAGTAACTGTAACGGGTAAAGAGTTACCTTTTTTCCCCAAGTAACGACGTTACTTTTTCGTTATTTTTTGCGTTACTTTTTCATCTGTTGTTTGCTAAGAAACATACACAATTCCTTGTCAAGCAAGAAATATTTCTCAGAATTTTCCTGGAATGAATTTCCAAGAATTGCTATTTAACATTGTGGGTCAAGCCACGCTGTAGGTGTTTGTGTAGATGACAACGATAAGATCAACACGTGATTCATGCGCGGATCCTATTGACGAACTTCGACCTGAAAATATTAAAAAGATTAGTTTCCAGTTTAAAGTGCAGATATTCAGCTAGTTTCTGTGTTCAAAAATAGTTTTTTTTTGGCACAACATTGAGATGATCGTAACACGAAAAAATATCTGCATGTTCGTCCCCACGTTGAATCTGCTGTAAGTACTGATATCTTTCTTTCCTATTGTTTTCATTTAATTTACTCTTTTGCTGTTTAGCACTTCTAGATTTTTCAAAGTCTAAGGTTTAATGTATTTGTAGGTATGCATGTGTTGGGTGTGTATATAATCAGGGTCAAAAAATTGGTATTTCCACCAGGTTTCTTTCCACAGTACCAATACAAAAGATGCAAGTACCGGTGCCAAAGTAACGCGTTACTTTTGAAAGCGAATAAAGTAAGTGGTAACGCGTTACTTTTTGACAATAGGTAAAACAAAAATCGGCCCTTTTCAAAACTATCATTTTCCCAGGCCCCCATGTAAGTATTTTTTGATTCGGCTGTGTTTGGGGCTACCAAACGTAACATTCCATAACTATTGCACGGTACTCAAACATAACAATTTTTTCGGGGGGCCCCAAAACGGCCGAATTTTTTTTAGCTCATTTATGTTGGTTGACAATACAATATTCCTTTGTTACTTTCTTATATTTCTATATATTTAAAAAGCATATTTAAGATTTTTTTAAAAAATATGGGCTTCTTTATCCTAAAATAAATAGTAGCCTGCAACGATGTTGCGTTTGAATGGTTGCAGAACACTAGGATTTGAGTCGCAAAACATTAGCTTGAGAGAAAGTATCCAAACACCGAAATAACTTAAAAAAAATAACATTTTTAAAGACAAACCTTTATTAAACAATTCGTACTAAAAAGTGTAAAATAATTTTGTTTGTGCATGACTAAAAAGAAAAGCATGGGGCACGCCAATTCAAGAATTTATAAAGTGACTGTATATGAGAGCGCTCCCCATGCTTTTCTTTTTAATTATGCACAAACAAATTATATGTTTACTTTTTAGTACGAATTGTTTAAGACAAGTATGTCTTTAAATAAATATTTTATTATTATTATTATTTTTTGTTTCAAAACTCTAACTTGCAAGTGATATGCTTTCCAGATTGTGAGTCTAGCACGAACTTACAGAATCAGCATGAATGTAGTTTTAATTAATCCGTAAATTGTGAATGCGCTCCTGGACAAAACTAGGATAGCCTGATTCGATATCAGGGCACATTTTTGACTCTGTTTATGTATTAAGGTTAGATCACATCCTCTTGGAACTCGAGTACATTTCTTGTTATTGTGCATAGTAGGTGGTAGATGACTCCGGGTAAAGTATTGAGTAGGGTACAAACTAGCTCCGGTTGTGAAAAAATATTACATTATAAACTTCTTATACTACTTTCTCTTTAACCTACTTATTACTTGTTAAAGGAAGAAAGTCATAGCACATTAATCGACCCAACTGGACCTCACAGAATACAGAAGCACGCTCCCATTAACTTCATATGTAGAAATCAAAAGAGGCGTATCTTTGCCCTCCTCGGCCAAAATTTTGCAGTTCTTGGGCTACATATCTGTGAAGTTTGATCACAGGCAGTGAGTCAGCGCTCTGGTCAGTCCCTAGTTAGCCTTAAATGGGCAGTTGGAAAAGGCAATAAACGCCAAAAAGATAAAGATCTAGTTTATGCCGGATTTTATATCTGGAAGGGATAACGCATATACATTGCACAAAGGAAGCAAAAAAAAACTTGAAAAATAGGTTCGAAATAGAGAAGAACAAAATAAAGTAATAGCTATTTCTTCACTACTACTTTGGCTAAATTGCTATCACTGCTACAACCGATGAACAATACCAGCTACTGGCTTATTGTGTTCTTGCTAACAATAAGGGTCAAACTCATTGTTTTCTTATTCCAAACAAACATAACTGTTGGCAGAACAGGGCAAAAGGTCAGACAGTGACGGCGGAGGGCGGAGAAGGCGGAAAGGGCGGAGGGCGGAGAAGGCGGAAAGGGCGGAGGAGAAGAATCATGACGTGTGAACACTACGTAATTAGTGATATCTCTTAAGCGTTTGCGGAAGTGGTATCACGTGCTCTCGGAAAGTACTGGTCGCTAGTGAACTCCGTGGTCTAATCAGTTCGCTTCAAGAAACCAGTGAAGAAGGTTGTTTGATTCGAGTGTTGTAAAAGCAGAGGGCGTGTCCCGCAGTCCGAGTGGAGTATACCTCTCTAAGTGTTCTTTTTGTGTGTTTAACCGTTAATAATCCAGTGCAATGCAATTTATCTTAAGAGATGTCAACATCGTACTTGATTGTCACCCATTAGGCTTTCGCCAAGTTCTTTAGCAATTCACGAGAATCTATTTTTACAACTCCGACTATTACCAGATCAAATTATCGCAATAGAATATTCCAATTACAAGAAACAAATTTTCATTAAACTCTCATCGAAAAACATTCTAGATCAAGGAATCAAACAGTGCAATGGCAAGTTCAAATATGACGAGAACATGATAAAATATATGTTAGATATAGACGCTGATTGCAGTTGTGAAGTCACAGACTTGTTCCAATTTACCATCAGAAATTAAATCTTTACAAACTCAACACACTTTCAAGAATTTGGTTTAATACAACGGATTATTCCGCTTTGCTTCGAAAACACCCATAGATATCCAATATATTCTGGACGTCTGTCGATAGTTTTCAATAAACTAGATAAACACCTTCCCCGTTTCACGAGTCTTTTCAGTAACCCGATACAGATATTGGCATCCTATCGTCCCCAGTGTTGCCATACTTGCAAGTCAGAGTCCCACAAAGGTGCTAAATGCAACCAAGTAAAACGCGAAGAAGATCCAGCAACCATAATAAGACTCCTTATCATTCCACAGTAGAAAACACACGGCAGTCTGAACTATCCATTGCCGTCTTTCCCTTATTTAAACCACCCCTCATTAACCAAAAAATAATAAAACGAAAAACTTGATACAATTGGCAACACCAATACTTCTGACAACGTTCAAAGTTCAAGTAGCAGTGATTACAGAACAGGCAGAACCAAGCAGAACCCACAACAAAAGTAGTGAGGGAACACAGTTAATTGAAGATTTTACTATACTGTAATCGGGAGTGATTCTGAGGGCGATTCATACGACAAGAATACGGGAAACGAATATACAACTAAAGACGAGTTCGCGGCAACAAAGAATCCTTTCTCCCTCACCCGTCCGGAAGAAATCCAAAATAAGTCAAAGTTCTTCCACTGAAAGTCACTTGACAACACTGTCACAAGTTTCTACAGACGACAGTGAAGGTGAATAACGTATTTTTTTCAGTCGAACCGACTGGATTTTTACGGGTACGTTTTTCTCTCCCTTTTTCTCCTTTAAAATAGTTCCTGATCGAGTGATTTTAAGTGCAAAAAAAACTATGGTGCAACAACAACTTTCCCCGTTGTGCCTTTTCGTACCGATACTGTCAATATGCAACTTTAACACCGCCAGTTTATATTCTGATAAGAAGGTTTTTTTTCCTTACAAGAAGATTTACAACAAGTATCCTCCCACATCATACGTATATCTGAAGGAGCTTGAGCTACTTTAGATACACAATTATACTGTGCACCGGAATAAGACAACACAACCGGAAAACTATCGGTTTAACTGTCAGGAACGATTTAATAGTACAGGAATCTTTTCATTATCTGTTATGTGAAAGTTAGTAATATATGTGGTATGCTCATATTTTCCGAGTGGAACCCATAGGATTAAACAGCGAAAAGAATTCATCAACAACAAAATGCTACAATCCTTAATAACAAAAATGTAATAATATGTAGTGACAATAACTGTTTCCCGAATACGAGATTCAAATAGTGCACAGAACTTTTGCTTTAAACTTAAGCAACTGACTAAGATATTTAATTTATTTGTTCGTGGATCCCTCTCACAAGTGAAAAAATTTGGACACGCATACTTTCACCATAATGGCAGTAGCCGATTATACGTTTGCTGTGTGTCACAAAATCTTAGTCTATAAAGCATCCAAGTTAACAAACTTGCCGTTTCCGACCACTCACTTGATTATAACATGACCGTCCACTTGGCCCCCACCTCCACGTGGAAAATGAATAACCAGGTATTAATTGATAACGAGTACGTCACTCTAATATATTAGATCATACTAAGACCAAGGCCACGGTCCCCTTCACTTTAAAATCCTTAATTTTTCGTACGAAAGATTTTGCTAGAACTGCCGCCAGAGATCGACGCCTCCTGGCTCAGTATTACTATAAAATTCTCAACGAATACTGTATTACAAAACTCTCAACAATAGAACTGACAATATAAGCAAAGATAGATATATATGTAATCATTACTGTGTAAATAGGCGTCTGCCAAGGACAAATGTTTTATTTTACGCAGTATTGGCCAAAATACGTATACCTGAAATCCCCATTAAAAAACACATACTTGCAGAGCGGAAATTTGTGGTCAAAAAGTTCATTAATACAATTATTAACCAAGATAACATCGATCACTTCGGCAAGCAAGTTTATGGTGAAACACGTACACATTATTCAAATTTATTCAGTAAATCCACAATGCCGATAAACAAACAAATAATCAGGGTCAAAATAAAAATGTCTAAATAAGAATCAGATAGATAAATTATCCCTGCCCATTTCTAACAAAGAAGTCGAAAACGCACTTAACAACTTAAACATAGAATCACGTTGTGGGCCTGGCGGAATTTCCGCCCAGTTCTACCGACATTTGCTCACCAAACTATCCCTTTTCTGCCAAATGTTTATAATGATATGTGCTAGAACAGCAGTATAGAAAATACTTTTACAGTTTCACCTAGTATTTTGTTACATAGAAAAATTCAGAAAACCTAAATAAACACATAGAATTTTCGGCAAAATTTTGGCTATGTGTTGTGCTAAAGTAGACCAACCTAAACTATAATCAAGGTGGCGTCCAGAAAGCAAAAAAGATACAACCTAAATTCAATTTGCCTTCGACGTTCTCAACCACGATTTTTTTAATGCATTGTAATGGAAAAATTACGCTTCCTCAGTAATTTTATCAGGATCATAACTTTATTATTAACTTACAGAAACAAGATAATTCAGGTGAATGGTCGATTATTATCTCCTATTCACCTCCAACGTGGAGCTACTACACAAGAGTGCCCGCTGAGCAGCTTTCACTATCAACATGAGCGTATTTACCAACACACCAGAGATAGTTGTATCTGGTTACCAAATTGGAACCGCTCGTCTCAAACTAATTAATGATGTTGACGACTAAACCATCGTGGTCTCCTCTTATCAAGATCTTCAGAATTGCATGCAAAGAATACTTTCCTTTAAATGTGCCAGTATAGAACTAAATCAGGAGAAAAATCAGTTACTTTTTTTTAGAAAAATAAAGAAGGTGAATACAGTAACACAGTCTCAATGATCGATAATATTCACTCTTGAGGTCCAGTGACACTGATGTTGGTAGACTACAGTTTCAAAAAATTATGAACGGTTATACGTCAACATTGGTAACGAGTTAATACAATTTCAGGATTGTTTCAAACATATTCTATCACTTGTGCAATTCATAAATTGGTACATTCTTAGTAAGTGCAGCTTTACTATCAACATGCACGGCAGTGCATGAGCCAAGTTCTTCACGTCAGAAA
>JAGDQP010037279.1:0-18691 GCA_022664845.1 Lepisma saccharinum | reverse complement strand
CTCATAGCGGTGGTTTGATCCATTTATTGAAACATTTTCGTGATGGTACACCTTCATACCAAATTTCGTTTCTCTAGCTTCAGTGGTTTGGAAAATGGTATTTGGGCGGCTATGTTGAATTAAAGAAAGCGATTTTTAAAAAGTTTTCTTACATTGCCGTTACCTACTTGTGATGGTACACCTTCATACCAGATTTCGTTTCTATAGCTCGAATGGTGTGGAAAAAGTTTTTGTGCGGCCATTTTGATCCAAGTTAACAACTTTTTCAAAAATGTAAATTATTCCTAAACTACTCTTGTTAATACACCTTTATGCCAAATTTCGTATCCCTAGTTCAAACATTCTGGAAAATGGATTATGAAGTCAGCCATTTTGGATTCAAAATGATGTCTTTGCAGATATTTTGTAATCTACTAGTGATGATATACCGTCATACTTCGAAATTTCATATTTCAATTTTTAACATCTTTTTTCTTACAGAACCTCAAAATCGCTGATTTCGCAATAAACTCTTCTTCCTGTATAACATGCTGACGTTTTGTGACACGTGGAACTCGGCTGCATGCACTGCCGTACGTGTTGATACTCCCCTCGATTCGCTCGCGTCGCTGCGCCAAGAATCCCACGGCAGGCCGCGCATCGAACTTGAGGAGTTTGGAGGAACTGCGTCTTTTTATCACAACCAGAATCTGCAGTGCACTGCGCCACATGATGCAGATATTCCCTCATACTCCAGAGCGCTGCGTCCGAATGGGGAAACGTCCACATTCTGCCTGTATAACATGCTCCTGGCAATGCTAACGTTTATGAAGAGTAAAACTTGGTGGGACACGCAGGAGTATTGGAAGTTGGCACGAAAAATTGGGTTCATCCATATTCCATTTCACCACTTTTTAAGGTTGAAGGAGTTGACTGGACAGTTTGCACCCCTGGTGCTTTTGCTCGTATTTCGCAGCTTTTTACACTTGTGTAATGTATATACTCGCTTCGCCTCATTGGGGCGCTGCCCCTAGAATTCCAAGATGGCCTCGCTGGGGCGCACCCCTTTATTGCAATCAGGCTCCAGCTGGGAACTGTAACCTAGTAGGGGAGACGAGCCGAATTTATTCTAACCTACTCGTAATGGTACACCTTCATACCTTTCTCTAGCTTCAGTCGTTATAAAGTGGGGCTTAGGCGGGCATGTTGGATAAAAGATGGACACATTTTTAACGTTTTCTTATATTTTCGTGACATACTCGTGATGATACACTGTCATACCAAATTTCATTTCTCTATCTCAAACGATGTGAAAAATTGTATTTCAGCTGCCATTTTGAATCAAAGATGGTGAATTTTTTTAAACGTTGTTATGTTTTCCTAAACTACTCTTGATAATACATCATTATGCCAAATTTCGTATCTCTGGCTCAAGCAGTTGGAAAATGGATTTATGACACCCGCCATTTTGGATCCAAGATGGCGTCTTTAGAGATATTTTGTAATATTTTCATAATCTACAAATAATGTTGTACTGTCAAACTAAATTTCATTATTCTAGCGGCAGCCGTTTAGGCTGTGTATTCTTTAAAAGTTTAGGGTTGGCGGCCATTTTGAATCCAAAATGGCGACTTTTTCGATTTTTAAAAAAGTTTTCTTAATTTGCTACCAATGATGTAGTTTCATACCAAATTTCACTGTTCTATCTTTAGCCGTTTAGGCTGTGTATTCTTTGAAATTTTAGGTTTGGCGGCCATTTTGAATCCAAGATGGCGGCCTTTTCAAAATGTCGGAATTTTTCCTGTATCTACTTATCATCCTCTACCTTCATACCAAATTGCATGTTTCTAGCTTACTCCAAACACCCTAAACAATATGATGAGTGAGTGAGTCAGTCAGTGAGTGAGTGAGTGAGTGAGTGAGTGAGTGTCAGTTAGCCTAAAATGTGCAATTTCAGGGGTCCACAACTAGAACATAGTTTGAGATACGAATATGAAATTTTGTACATCTGCACATATTTACCATATCTCCTTAACGGCAAAAGCTCATATTCCTATCTTTAACATCTTTTTTCTTACGGGGCCCCCAAATCGTCGATTTTGCCATAAACTCTTGTTCCTGTATAACATGCTTCTGGCAGTGCTAACGTTTTCTGGCGTGAAGAACTTGGCTCATGCACTGCCGTGCATGTTGATTATTCAATAATCAAAACTTTATTTCTGCTTGGTAGTTGAAACTGACGCTAAATTTCCACTGTAACCAAATTTTAAAATAGGTCAACCATCGTGTATTAAGTCACTTGTCTCGTTTACAAAATATTTTCTTAGCCGTTGGTGATTCAACACCATAACCGTGCTCATTTCATGGCGGCGTTTACTCTCTATGTCACACAGTCGCACCTTTGGACTTTCGTGTAATATATTAAGGGTTTAGTCTCATGTGAAACCTCCTCACATCATGGTACCACTGCCGCTGCCTGTTCACGACCACTTTTATGAAAATATCTTCATTCGTGGCGAACCAGTATATTTACTGGCCCTTCTCTTATCCTCAACCTGGTGGGTTATTATTATTATTATTATTATTATTATTAATAATAATAATAATAATAATAATAATATGACATCTTTAAAAAAGAATAGCACCAGGGTTCAACTAATATCATCAACAAAATTTTCGCATAACAGTAAATTAGGCAATGATAAATTCAAGGATGGTATTAATTTTAAAGTTGTAGCTATACTAGTACTTCGGCTAGGTTACTTTACATCAAAATAAAAAAGTATCTTAGTCGTCCCATATCCAAAGGTGGAATCAGTTCAGCTATAGAAAACTAGAGACCGATATCTACCCTGAATAGCTCTGTAAATGTATTTCAAACTATAGTATCGCAAGGCCTGCAATTTTATCTAAAGCAAATTATCCACGAAAATTATGAATGGTACATCTATACTTATCAACATCTGTTAAGTGACTAATTTGAAACAAAGGATTATATCATACAGAAATCAGTGTGTTGTTTATATTCGGATTTCCCGAAGGCTTTTGTCACAGTTAATCGCTCCATTTTACTAAAGAAACTGATATTAGTTGATTTATGAGCTAGACATATTATATGCTTTGTAAGTTATCTACATAACAGAACTGTCCAGGTGAAATCAAACAGTTTTTCATCATCAAAAGAAACAATAGGTAACGAAATCACACAGGAATCGCCACTCGTTCCATTCCTTTAATATATTTGCTAATGCGACATGCGTACAGATTAAGTGTGGACTGCTACTGTTATAGACTGACGATCGTAAATTGCTAGCGTCATCATAGCTCTATGGAGAATAGAGTTATAATGGTTGTTACAAATTTAAGAATCTAATTTAGCGCGAGAGGATCTAACGTAGCTCAGGTAATCTAATGGTTCAAGAAAACTACTAAATTTTGGTATACTGTTGAAACGCAGTTTTCAAGAGACACAGGCAATACAAACTTAATGGTCCCTCATCTAGTACATAAAAATATAAATAGTTATTGACGCAATATTCCAGATAGAACGCTTATAGAGCAACGCACAGTAATGGACATGCAAGTAAGACCCAAATAACCTGCTTCTATTGCTAGAGACTAGCTGAAGTAGTCAATAACGGACGATGGAGATTTATCCGTGTTCACGGAGAACTCTTTGTGTTGTTGGATAGCTGCTGTCATGAATCTGGATATTGTAGAGCAAAAACTAGTGACTGACGGCTCTCAAGAGTCGAACGCACACCATCAAAGTCTATTCGCTCTGCTAGATGTTTCGGTAGCACTACGTTCTAGGTTGAAATGTTATCTTCATGCTTTGACGGTTGTTTTGGTGTAGGCTAAGACTGAACTCGGAGACAATTGATGTTGAAGGCGACTTGAATAATTCTGGATGCGTGTAAACGGTTTCGATCGCGAGAGTGTCAACGGAGCACACACGTATAACTAGAGGACCTGGAGCTGTTCTGGTACTCCTTATTTATTGTGAAATTTGTCCAATCACAGACGGGCTTGGGAGCTGCCTGGCGACGGGTCACGATTGTGTCAAGTCTTTAGAATAAAATGTCGTTGTCTTTGCAGTAATATGATACTTACATAACTATTCATTTTTATACTCTTTAAATAATGAAATAAATTTGCAGGTGGTTAATAAACCAATTTGGGCCTGCAATTCCCGTGTTGTTTAGCTAAATTATAACATTAGGAGATGATTGCCTTTTTGTGTATGGTTTACAGAAAGAAAATATGCCAACCATATGTTTTCTATTTTCTTTCCAAACGTGTGCTTAGACCACATTAATAGAAATAAGACTAAAAATAATTTACGCCCTCAGACTGATACCATGACACTAGTTACAATTACCAGTAAATCTAAAATCAATAGAATACAGGAAGACATTAGAAACATAGAAAACTAGTGTTTAGCACATAAAATGAAAGTATATACTGCAAAATCATATTTTAGTTGCCTTAACCGCAATACAAACAACATAGTCAATATTTAACAATTGGTAAAATTATTTAGAAAGTCAACATTACAAGTTTATTTCGATTTCAATATGACATTTGGTACACATTTGAAACTGATTATACAGGAGCGTAAAAGATGGATTGAATATCTGTTTAATCAATGGTCACAAAATTCTACTGAGCATTCTTTTGTTACACTATATAAAATACTAGTGAGAGTTATCATTGAATCTGCAATAATTATATGGAATATAAACACCAAGACCATGAAAGATAAAACTGGAGCTATTGGAAACAACATACAACAAATACAGTTTTGAATGCTGGTGTCAATAGTTTGGACACGGTAAGTTATGATATTGGTAGACAATGTATGGAAGACCTAGTGAATAATAAAAATCAGAGCAGATACCTGCTTGGAAAATGTTCTCTGCAAGTACCAATGCATAGGTTAAGTAACTCATAATAACCTAATCAGGACAAATCTAGAAATATATTGAACAGGATCAACACTAATTACAATAAACTAGCCACATCGGTCTAAAAGAGTTTGAAAATCTATAGTTTTATATCTAACCTGAAGTGTTTAAAACATTTGTTAACATCGTCCAGTAGTAATAGCTTGTTATTAGACTGACTGACTGTTAATACAGTGTGGTAATTATCATAAAGTATTGTATTTCTTTTACCTTCAATTCAGTCTTCTTTCCTTTTAAAACTTTCACTTGTACTATATTTGTTTCAATAACTATTCGTAGGATCCAAATGAACAATTATTTTTATTATTAGCTTGGACATTGAAATGTTTATCAAGAATATTTTCGTAATTCTTGAAGCTGCTACGTATCAAACATACGCAAATGTTTACGCACCTAAACATTATGCATACAATTCCTTCATACAGCAGTACTTACTACGAGGTCGCTTCGAGGTCATATACATGCTTTAAACGTGGTGTCCTACAGGGAATTTAAGTGTTCGTGCTTATTATTTCAAGTTGAACATCATTAGGCTAGTAGGAGTCCCATGTTCACAAAACCACTGTGAAAGAAGAAATTCGAAACGAGGGAAAGTACGTGTTGGATCTGCTGGAGCTTTAGTCATTGACAGTAAACAACTGCATTGCATAGGTTGGTAGTCATTTCAAGCACCATATGGACTTCAAGTACTACAACGATTTTATGTTCCAACAGGATAATGCGCCCTTTCATCGTGCTCAAGTAGCTCAAAATATGCCCAGGACAATTCTGAACACTTCTGAATGAGTGGAACGAACCAAAGTACTATCGATAGATAATCTCTGTGAATTGTGGATTAAGTTTTCTGGAAATACAACGTTCAAACAGATATGCCAACTCACTCTAGCTTTTGGTTGATGCATAAAAGAACAAGAAATGAAATGGTTTGATGTGCAACCGAAAAGTTAGAAGGGTACCAAAGCACTTTTCAATTCAGGTGTAGACAAGATCAAATGTTTTATTACTATAAAAGAGAGTCCCACTTAGGTAATAAGGGAAAATATGAAAATGTTTGATAGAACGTCGTGAGAACGAGAAGTAGTGCTTAAAAGTCTTATACCGTATATGCATGGTCAAGTTGATTTCTTTTTCATTTTATATGTTTGATATATTAGTTAATTAAAACGAGGATTAATTCGAACTCAGTCATAAATGCACTTCTCATAGAAGTATGGAGGTTTGACTATTTCGTCAGAAGTAGCAAACTAGCTTTAAGAATTTATTGAACCCTTGCCCTAAAATTATATTAAGGAAAATAATGAATTAATATGTGTTTGGGGAAAAGCAATCCAGAAGAATGTTCAACATTAAGTAGCATGAGTAAATGACACAATGTATAAACCAGTAAAGTCTGTATATTTAGGATAACTGTTAGAATCAGGTATTGTGGAAGTGTGTGTACATATAAATGGTTTGGTAACATTTCGTCTGGTTTGGTAGTTACTCTTTCAGCTGCCTCCACTAGTTCAGTCGTTACTTATAATATATTCTTATATTCAATGTGGTGTTAAAGATTTTTCGACGCTCCTATATATTATCTATAAATATTTGTCTGGCAATGAATGAGCCAAGCACTATGGTCAAAATTACACTAAATGTTTTAAGCATTACATCATGTCCTTCAGTTATTAAAACACTCTCGTGTAATTGCAAAGATATTGATGAAAGGGTGGTACGTAGTAAGTTAATATTTACACTCAGGAAGCTTGCATGTTGTTCGAAATACGTATGCTCAAACTGAATACTTCGCTCTATGGGCATGTAATCTGTAAGAGAATTACGTTGATTCATCAGTTCTTAAACTTTGATGCAGATACAGAAATAGTTTCCTCAGTAATAAGTTTCTAAGGCAATAGTTATAAAAAGATGGAATCTTAAAAGTAGCTAACTAACTTTACAACTTGCAGAACTCGCAAATTTCTCGACGTCACAATATACGTTAGCCATTGGATTTTATCCTGAACAAGATCAAACAAATTCTCAGCATGAACATCTACCTCTTGAAGATCTCTTCAAAGACGACTCTGTCTTCCCAGCGGCATCTTTCCCTCCGGCTTACCAACCTCGATATAATATAATCTTTATTTGTATCATTCGAGCGCCATGCTCTTCCCCGTCATGATTTCGTATTCTTATAGTTTCTGATGATCGTTATGGAATCTGGAGGTTTCCAATAGGTAGTCTCCTTCATTCATCGGTCATCTCGCCCCATTTCGGACCGTATGTCTTTCTCAAAACCTTATTTAAAAATATAGCCAATTTCAATTTATGTTTAGCGGCCATGGTCGTAAGTGGTGATAAGGCATCACTTAGTTTCAATCCGCTGGGAATCTCTAAATTGTTCGCCATATTATTTCACATACGTATTCTGTATCTGGAGTGCTGAGATAAAGCTCTACTAGATGAACAAATGTTATCGCAATTAAGAGTCTTACCACGATATTGTATAGTTTTCCCTTTTCTAGAATCACAAGTTATTTTAAATCATATAAACAATTGGGAAACAGTTCCAATGTATTCCAATTATTTTCTAATGTTTATCTCAAGGCGAAAATCGGGTGTAAAGTATAATTTCTTTTCTATATCCACATTAGTGATCGCAAATTATTTCATGAACATATATGCTGATGACTGTTAGCCGAATATTACTCAACACTTTGTAATATTTTGGCAGTAATTCCTAAAGAGATTCCGCGGGAATTATTATAGTCAGATTTATCGCCTTTTGTACAAACTTGAACTATTACTGAGGTTTTTCATTCTTCCGAAGTTCGTAATTTCTTTATATAAAACATCAATTGATGTAGTTCCTCAACTAGTGTCGTTTCTCCCACTAAATAATTCAGCTGGCTATGTTGACAATATTAGCCTTTTGTTCCGCGTTACTTTAGTAGTTTAGTGTTGATTCGATGAGTCATTGCTGGACAAACCTTTTGCTTTTATAAGGTTCCTTCTCACCTACACTTTTTTGGTGCGCCTCTAGCTGTGTCATGGCTCCCATACTTTATTCACAAAATAAAGTAACAGATGAAAATTCTAAAAATACAGCTTCAGTCCTCGGTTGTTTTGTGTGCAACTAATTACGGGTTTGAGTCGAGTGCCAAGTCCAGTGAACTGAGGTGTTTGAATCGTTTACATAAAAGATTGTAAGTCACATCACTAGAGAATCCCCAACTTCCTTGACTGTAATAACAATTCAGAACACAAGGAAAACTGTACTGTTAACATAAAAAATATATATTTTTTCAGGCTGCAGGTATAAAGAGAAGTTTGGTTTGGTTAAATACATGAAAGCTAAGATCATATTTTGTGAGAGAGACAAGTGACTAATGCAAAGTTATTGACCTACTTCGACATATGGTTACAGCGAAAGTCAAACATCAGTTTCAACTACTGAACAGGAATAAAGATTTGATTATTGAATAATATATTAGATTAGTATCGCACAGTTTCATTGACTGAATGTAAAAACAGAATTCAAGTAACACAATAATATCTTCATCGACCTTCTACGAATCCGCTAGTGCCCAACAGGAAATATGTACGATATTTACGCACGAAAAGTCAATAGAAGAATAGCCTAAAGTAAATGAATCCTCTCTTATTTCAATATTAAATTCAACTGGTTAAAACGTTTAAAATAAGATCTTCTTTCTGTCAAGTTAAAGCGTATTAACATACGAGCGACGTTACATAAGTATTTATAACATTTCATTTCTAATTTACAAAACAAAACACATAAAGTTCATGTATAAGCAAACTGAATATAACAATAAATATTATAAGTAATCCAAACATTGCAAGAAAGTTAGCAATATCCTATAGTCAATTAAACCACCAAGTGACATGAAAAGTGTTTTTATTTTCTATAAATAAAAATGATTTAAAGTAATATTACATTCCCCAATTTTTTGTTTACATTTCTGGTATAGTATGTGTTTGACAAAACAACGTTCATTAAACACACAGTTCTTATTTACAAAATCATACATATAGATATTCCTCAAGTAGATAATCCCCATTTGATAATCCCATGCACTACTAAAGGTGATATGCCGCAAATGTAGTCCTTCTGCAAAATCGAAGAAGTGGAACATGTAAAAATATTACGTTTGTACTTGCATGAAATAACTAAACATACGTTGTGTTAAATTCTACCAACAAAGCCTATCTACGTGATGGTTTATCCTAGGTGTAGACGTGGACAGATCATTATTGCAGAATAGAGCAGCATTCCGCAGGAACGGAAGTGGGTTCAATGATTATTATCACACGTTATAATAACTGAATAAAAGCAATATTAATGTTGTTTTCAAAATCATCATTTAACATATATATATATATATATATATATATATATATATATATATATATATAATGTAAACGTGTATTACGGAAGGTCTTATAGTACGTTATACTTACATCCACGCATGTTAATAATCATGTAAAACGCCAACGACAACTCACTGCTTATTTCAGATCCTGTTCAAAATCAATTCAGTGAATTCCTTACCAAAACTCTATTGTTTGTGAAAATGATAAAAAAAAATATCTTAACCTACAACTACTTACACAGTGCTATTGGTAATTGTAATTTAACATAACTAAGAGGAATCTGTATTGGAAAAGGAACGAAATGCTTGATAAGAACATATAGCCTCGACCTCTTCGCCATAAATTAGAAGTGATCCAGATCGCTGTTTCTGTAGCAACAAGCACATTCCACGTGTTGCTTCGAGTTATCCCTGTCGGAGTATATGAGTATTCTTATGTGGCCACACCACTGAAAGACGCAGCATGGGAAATCGTGCGATTGCATCGACCATAGTACAAATTCAATTCCTCCAATCAATCTAACGGTCGGCATAGATTTTTGTGCGAGTGGAGCCGTACTGAAAATGAAGTTCAAATTGGTAGTAATAATGCACTTGACTCTCCATATTGAAGCAACCACATACTCAGACGCTAACCTGAGGAACATTCTTCAATACTTGATAAAGAATGTTCTTGTTGGTTGAGTCGACTGTATCCATGAAGGAAGTTCACACAGTTCAAGTAGAATATCATCCACGTTTAACTATTATATTGTGTATCTTCCTACAGACGGCATATGGATTAGCATCGCTATAATCCCGCTCGTTGTGCAGACTGATTTTAATATGTCTGGTAAATGTTGCACCAAACATTACCAGTACTTCGCTGAAGAGTTTTGCATCCTCAACGTGGTGCAGTATAGCCTATCTTACAATATGCTATGCGTTCAAAATCGCAATGCACCCATAATTGCTGCAGATGCAGCATATAGAAAAAAGTGCGGTTATTAATTATTACTTTTCTCATACAAGCATATCAGAGATGTGATAACGTGCAGACATAGGCTCAGTAAAACCACAAATTACACATTTCTAATAAAATCGAAAACAAAGGCTTCAATAAATGAATTTTGAACGAGAGAAACAGGAGTAGAATATGCAAATCAGTGTTTCATTTAAAACCTCACACGTAAGTTGCAACAAAACAGGAAAGTTCTTTTTTTATAAATTGAAAGAACAAGGCAATTCGAATACCAAAATATTTTAAAATTCGATCATTTGCCAATCGGTAGTTCCCATACCCTGTAGGAAACAGAACCACTACAGGAACAGATAGCAAAAGTCGGAAGTTCACTAACTGAATAATTCGTTCTGTTCAAGTAGAATTTCTTTAACTCCAATAACCATTTAATATTTCCTGTTGTGTTCTCGTATGCATTAAAAGTTACGTATTGTTGCCATGACAAAGTAAATCACTACTTACCTCAGTGGAAAACAGGATTTTGGCAAGTTATTCCGCATCCATTCCTACAGCACTTTTGGTTGCCTGGACAGCTTCTATCTGAATTGCATCCTATAATGCATGCACCACCTTGTCCTGGTAGAACTCGTGGGCAGAAGCCAGGTTTAACTGTAATTAAAATGTTACATTAGTAGGTGGTAACATTTAATATTGCGTTAATAAATAACCATGCTTTATAAAATTATAATGTATTATATAGATATTATTGTAATTCCAGATCTTCTTCATAGCTGAAAGAATGGCACAAGAAAATTAATATGGTACCAAAATGTACATTGGTAAGATAATTCAGGTCACTAATATATGTGATTCGTTAAATTGGCATGGCTACCACAGACCACTGAAATAGCCTCACACCTAATCTTTAAAATGGTGATGACTAATATTTATGAATACATTTGATAAGACTGACACTATCGTAAAACAGTGAGATAGTTTCATAAGTACTCACCAAAATGCAAGTGCCATGTCCCGTTTTGGACGAATAATTAAATACGTTCATATTTTACTAGCAAGAACAAGAATAAGTTGTGCGTCTAAAATGATAATATTTTATATTTTGCGAATTCATTTGAATTTCATTTATGCCTTTGGTATCTCAAGCACAAGGAAAGATAGGACGGGGTAGAGGATGGTGAAATGTAATTAGCATGCACCTAGTTCATAGGTACAATCACAGAGTTTCCTGGTAACATTTTACTATTCGAAATTTAAGCATCTTTCTTAATAAACGAAGTAATACATTCTGTGTAGAGATAAGATTTTGTTAGCTGTTTTAGTTAAGTAACTTCTAAATTCTTCTTTACATGAAACCGATCTCAATTTATATATCTTTGTAATCACTTTATTCATGGATACCATCACTGATAATTTCTGGTTTTGAGAAACCTTTAACAATCGCCAATATGTGTTTCTAACTGCAGCTTCTCCTCCATTGAAGGTTATAGTCAGTTCAATCTTTGTGATTTGTTGAGTAATCTACTTGCTTTGAACCGTTTACTCACCTGTACCAGTCAGATTAAATGTGTCATAACATTACAAGAGAAACAAAATGTGGTAACTTTCCTTCATTAGGTTGGAAGCATTTTGTAAAACATACAATTTATTAGCGTAAAAAGACACCAGTAATCTTCTTTGTGTTCGTAAATATGGCGTAGTGAATATCAGCTTCTGATCAAGACATCTAAGCTAAGTTTTCTCAAAGGGTGATTGCTGGTGTTATCATAGAGATACTTATCCTAATACTTTACTATGTTCTCCGAAAACTTGTACGAAAATTATATAGAGACATCAGAATGTACCTTCTGATAATCGAAATCATTGGATAGTTGCAGGGGAACCAAAGCAACGTATTTCCCCTTTTAGTGCGGTGGGGGCTGCTTACCACTCAACTTGTAAATGTAATGATAAATAACTACTCTTTCCTGGTTTCTCCATTAAGACTCATGTATTATAGTTAACTGGGGAACAAGAATTGTACTTACTCCCAGTGTTTGGTCCTATAGGAATGCAGCGGGGAATTCGGCAAGGCAACCAAATAATATGCTGATTTACACAAGTTTGTCCAGGACGACAATAGCTTGTTGCGCAAGGGTTATCACAGAAGGAATCCTCTGCAAGTAAAAAAAACAAAAAAACAAAAAAACATATCAACGTCACAAAATTATATTATAAAATTTACTAGAATTAATGAATTTGCAGAGAAATTAATTATATACATTTGCGAATTAACAATAACTAAATGTAGTGTTGCTATGCAAGACGTTTGATAATAAACCCAAACATTATATCAAATGAAGTACCTAGGTATAAGTCGTGGATAGATTTGAATGTCATCATATTTAAGCAACACGTGACCAAATTGAATTTACAAAAATCAACCTGTGACAAATTCCGACCCGATCCAAACCAAGCAGTGACCCAAGTGGGTCTTACCCAACTTCTTTGAGAACACTACTTCCGCCTTTCTCTTTATCTGTCCCGTTAAGGATTTCACAGTGTAAGTGAAGCTCACGATTTACTTATCTTTAAAACGTTTCTTGTCACGTGCCGAAACTTTCAATACTTTGATCTGTGTTTTGCCTGTATTACTAGTAGGTATGCAATCACTACTAATTTCGGACGATGAAGACATACTTATTCCATTCGCACCTTCATATCATTTTCCTTAGGACATTGATTTGGAAAAGCAGAAATACTCAAGGGTACAAACATTAAGTAAAGTACAAATGATTCTTCTCGTTGTACAGTCTACTATGAAATCTGAGAAATTTAATAGTAACTCACAATCTTTTTGCTTCGATGCTCAGGATTTGATCAATCATGCATGTACCCAAGAAAGCAGAAACCTTAAGAGGTCCTCGGTAGCGGTCCTCCCAATTCTGCACCAAGATAAAAGGCCAGTCCAGAATCCTCACTTATTTTACGATAATTGAAAAACGTCATTCCAAAACCATTGTCCCATTTTATGATAATAAAAGAAGGCCACTCCAAAATCGTTTCCCATTTAAATATTAAGAAAAATGTGCTTCAGAACCTCTACACATTAAATGCACGAAAAGAATGTATTTCAAGGACTCCTCACCGCATACTGATATTAAACCAAAAAACGACTTCCTACTAATTGTTTTTCATTTCCTGCACAAGTATTGAAAAACCAATAACGTATGGAATACTCAAGATTCACAACAATCTATAAGTTATTAAGGTTTTTTGAAATGTTTAAATTTGTCTCTGTTTCTCAAACTTCTCTAAAGACAAATATCTTGAAGAATACCTTAAAACGGGTACCATTATCTGTTAACCCACATGATTAAATGTTTTATACAGCAAAATAGACAACATTTGATTTGTTATGAATTTAATTGGAGTAGCCTTTAACTCGCTTATAGATACCGTGAAATTAATTAATCAGAAACTTCGAGTCATTACAAAGAAGTAAGGGTAAAGACTGGAAACAAAATATACAAAGTTTAGTTGGAAAGATTAATGAATCTATTATTTCATACTTACGGGATGAAACATGAGCAACGCATACCATCAGCGCTACGATAGTAAACACAGAAAATGTTGATAGTGCCATATTTTCCCTGGAAATAGAGGCAACAATAAAGAATCCTAATATTTATTTAAACGAGAGCCCTTTAAAACACATTTGTGATTTTAAGACTGATATTTTGTCAATATCAAGACAGTATTTACATGCATACAGAACGTACACTGCAAAAATTGTAAAAATTTTGAGAGGCTGTGGTGAACCCAGGGTTGGGTTTAAAATGGCGGTTCTTTGCCTCAAAGTCCTTGGGAGGGAAGAGATTAACAAAAGGTGATGGTAAAATATGAATCCCTGTGCCCGTCACTGCCTTGGAAAAGTAGGAGGTATAATGTGAGCACAATTTTTGAGAATCAGTGACGGGCATTGTGATTCATTTTACCTTCGTTTTTCACTTAATATGTTCCCTTATAAGAACTGGGAGGGAAAGAACCACCCCTCTAAACCCAGTCCTGGAATTTTGTACCCATAAGTCAAATATACTATTTTTATAGTGTACTGCAGGATGGAATTTTCATAAGTATTACAATCTTGCTACGAAATGTTAACTGAACATGGTTAATATACCGAGCTTGTTAGTAACATTGAGATACCGTTCAGTCCCTAATGGCTACTTACTTTGCCTTTCTTTGGAGGGTAAATTAATTCCATCAAGTAATAGACGCAATATTAATCACCGTCTGTATGGTCAAAATTGCATATTCAGAGGAAGTAAGTATGGAGGTATTGGATACTAGTGTTCTAAAAAGTCGAGGTTGCTTACATAAGCCATTTTTAGAAGAATGTACCTTGTCAAAGATAGGAACTCCTGAATTGAGACAACGTATGCAGTTAATTTAGTTTTATGTGTGTTAATAACAGAAGCTGAAAACGTAGAATTATGTGTATTTAATAACAGGTAAATGGGTATTTTCATTGTTAACTACAATCCTCAGAAAGACTTGACTTGGACCACAACGGTTATAAACAGACTAAATAATAAGGACTGGAACAGAAGAAAATTATGCGAGTTCTCAAAGGAAGATCGATCTTAAATTGTCCTTGATTAATCCTTTGGCGTTATAGAAACTAGCTTAATCCAGTATTTATTATTTATCGCAGTAACTCAAAAGAAACTCTGCTAGTCCTAGACACGTAAATCGGTAATAGTTCTGTCGAAGCAATATCTTAGGTTTTCTTAATAAGATCAACATAATGTTGCTATGTTTTTCAATAACAAATACATTGTCCATTTCCTTGTTCAGACAAGCCACAAAGGCTAAGACAGTGTCCCTTGCAGGATGATATCAGGGGTATTACCCTTCACAATACGGAAAATATTCCCGAGAAATGTTGACGGATTTATAATAATATGAGGTCTGTCCTCACCTTTCTTCTCATAATCCTCTACGTGGAGAATTTTCTGTGTTAAGGGTGCCCTGCTACTGAAATTAATACAACTATATACCACAGTTATAAATATTTTGACTAGGGGTACCACACGTTCCTTATAAAGTAGAAGAAGGCATTCGTGATCGCTTACTACGATGTTGAAATCGTTTTTAGTAAATTTTCAATAGATTAAAAATGCATTAAGCAAACAATGGGACAGAAATACAAAATAACAGCAGAAAATAAACTGAGGATAATGCTTTAATACACTATAAAGAGAATGCAATAAATTTACGTAGGAATCAAGTGGTTTGTCCTTGTCACTGTTACATGAAGAAATGATAAACTGAGTCCCAGACATTCCAGTTGAAATCCAAAACCTCACATATGGAAATCTAAACTCTGACGCCATGTTGTTAGGAGCGTTATACTGTATCTAAAAATTTAATACTACAAAAAGCTTCTTGTTTCCTAGCAAGCTATGAAATAATCTGTAGTTACAATTTGCATATTCATCGAATATATACAAGTTAACTTACCGATGTTTGCTTTAGATGATTACTAGAACTCTGCAGTTGTTAATAAAGTTGTGTATAAAATTTCGATATACCACGTTTATATACATAAATGAAGCTTGCGTGTCCTTGCAATTCAATATTGAAACTTTCTACAACATACCTTCACCCCAACGTCGGTCTTGAATGTTGAACTTGCAAAGTAAACTTGGGCCACGTGCAGGAAGAAACAAACACTATTTTAATTGTTTGTTTTATGTAGAAGACAGAAATGTATGTGTCAATTTAAATGAATTTACAATATCAAGGATAAAACACATATAAATGTTAAATATTATTAGAATTATACTGACGTGCTACAGGTATGTGACATTAGCCGTGTTCCTGTAATGCTAATAGCTAAGAAAATGTTAGTACGTTTTCGTTCTAATTTAGAAATCATTGATCTAGTCTCTTTAGAAAGCTGCGAGATTACACTGTTTGGTAAGCATGCCTGTTAAACAGACAGCAATTAGGGTTTCTATTCATGGAACTATGTTGTAGTCTCCTTATAGAACTCGGTATCAGGAAAGCCCTGGAATGCATCAACCATGCTGGCCGACGTGTACAACCTAATATATTTTCTTTTCAGTAAGTTGATATCATATACACATAAATCATTAACAATTCAGGTCAATGAATGCTGTTGGAAGCCGATTTGTATAAATAGTTCGTAGTTAATTGAATTTAATTTATTTTAAGGCCTTTAAACAACTATGGCTCAGGCCGTATTGGAAGTTAATGCTTTGGGGTTGATATTCTTGCTAAACTTGTATAAACACTATGCTAATGTAAACAACTGGAATCGAACCCAGGAACTCTGTATGCGAAGTCAACGCCTTACAAACTGAGCTATGGCCGCCAGGTTTTGTTCCTTAGGTCTACGGAGGTTGCCTGCTAAGCAGGTTACGTACGCGGAAATGTGTTGACTACAGAAGCTTTAAACTGTTTAAGTGCCAAGGTTGAAATTTCACACAGTAAATAAAAATAAATCTATTTTGCTTACTCACACATATTGATCTTTCTATATTTCTATGAGTATCAACCATTTCTTCTAACCTATTGGAAGTTAAAACGACCTTAACCTCTGCTTCGTGGCGTTGAACATTCAATTTCGTCAACACAATTCCCAACAAATGGCATTTACAACGTTTGACATTTCCACACTTTACATGTAGCATACTGAGTGACGAATCATATGCTTGTGGAAAATGAATTTGACATGTTGATCACATAAGTTTCCATAACTTCCAATCTACGCAGCATAAACCAAGGACATCTCCTTGAGCAGTTCACATGATCATCAGACATTTTACATGCTGTATTATTATTATTATTATGAAGCTATGTTTTAAAATTCTTATAATTTTCATTGAAACTGCTACGTATCTCACACATGTAGGCATCTACAAAGTATACATACAATTTCTTTATACATGTGTACTTACTACCATGTTACTACGCGGTCACATACATGTTTTGAACGTGATTTGATTAAAACGTTTATCAGCGCGCGTTTATTACTGTAACTAAAAATCATTAGGTCAATGAGAATCCCATGTTTAGAGAATCGGTCTGAACGAGTAAAGCCGAGTGCGAAAGAGGTCCGTGTTGGAATTTGTTGGAGCTTCCAGCCATTGACTGTTGACATTTGACATCCCATATGAACTTCATGTACTACAAACATATGTTGTTACGACAGGATAATGCGCAGTCTCACCAGGCCCAATCATATTCAGGAGTATTCTGAACAGTTGCAATGCATGAATTTATCTAATGTATTTTCTGCAGGTCATTTCTATGATTTGTGGAGTAGATTGTCTGGGAATACTACGTTAAACGAAATGTACCCAGTCACTCTATCTTATAGATGGTGTGGAAAAAAATAGAAAAAGGAAAATATGTACCAGAGACCGGCCTCGTTTAAGGCGCCTTTCGCCTCAAGTACACACCTGAGTAAATACTATGCTACTACGAAACAACCATACTTTGGTAATAAGGTAAAATCTATAAGTGGTTGATAGATTTCTATTGTCGTCAGAAAATGAAGCAAGGTTCGAAACTTTTTAATAGGGATGTGTTCAATTTCATTTTGCAAGTTTCACTCTTTGATAGATTACTAAAATATAAACTTAAGAAAGCGATTAATTCGATTTCAATAATAAATTAAACGTGTTTCTTCTAAAAGGACATCAGTCCACTATTGAGTTATTTGTAATTTTGCAGTGTTTATAAAATTGCTATTATAATGGAATGAATAAAACAATTTCTCCAAGTTTTGTAGTAAGCTGAAAATTTTATAATTTTTATAATGGCACCAGTCAAGGACTCATCCAAAAAATACTAATTAATTCATCAGGAAAGATATTCATTAACAGCGATAAAACAATGATTTTGAAGAACTAAAATGTTATTTGCCTGACGAGTACTTACAAGGAAGGGTACCCAGGTGTAACACGCCGATTGTGATAAGATTGCACAGACATAGAGAACATCAAAAAAGAAGCGACACGTATTTTTTTATATCGGCCAACAACCGCATTGAAAGGGTCAAATAGGGGCACAAAACATGGGGTCAAAATGAGATTGTGTGGAATATTGAGATAACGAGAAGAGATATCGGAAAAGGTTAAATGTACGAAGTACTACCCATAGCCGACGCAAGGCAATGAGGTAGGACGCACCCATGCGAAGAAAGCAGAACATCCGGAAATGGACCAATCACACATTTCCGGATTTCCAACATTGCCACAATGTGCTACGGAAATGAGCGAAGAGGGTTGCAAGGAGCAGGAATAGAGAAGGAACGAAAACGGAAAATACTTGTTTTTGTTTTGGGTGCATACTTCGCCCGTATGCGAAAGAGACGCAGATTCATCTCAATGCACGAAGAT
>JAGDQP010037278.1:6870-18691 GCA_022664845.1 Lepisma saccharinum | reverse complement strand
TCTGCACGTGTCCACTAAAACTTCAAGAAAATGTGAATACAACGCTTGAAAGTTATTCTACACCGCAGACACTGGACGTAAGCCAACGATGAACTAATAATACCTTACCACTATTTTTCAATATCATTTCATACTGGACAGCACATGATTCTAGCTGACACTGGTTTCTTGAGGACTAACTGTAAATTGCCTCCAGAAATTAAAAAAATGGGTTTACACCTGCTGTGGGTTCAGTCGCATCACCGCAAATTCAAAACGATGGCTAATACAATACCATATAATTAAATCTGGAAAACGTTTTAACAACATGGCACACACACCAGCACTTGAGTCTAGCATAACACTACGTTCAGGATTTTGCCAACCAACGTTTTCCGTTCCCAAGGTATTTAATAGGGGAAAGGAAGCGAATGCCGATCAGTTGGGAATGGCGATCACCCCAGTTTTCCCTCTTCCGTTATGCGAGGAGAAACCAAACTAGTGCTGTCATCTGACTTGCAAAGCAAAGGTTCTTGTGTAGTGTCGAGGGAGTAGTCTGTGAGAATTGAAGATTACAGCGTGAAGAAACTTGTTTTGGCCTATTTTCTTATAAGGATCTGTATATTTCAACCCATGGTAATCACACTTTTATTTAGTAATATCCTGAAGTTACTAAGTTTGATAAGAAGTGATATTTATGTCCAACTCATGGCACACATTTAAATTTCAGATGAACTACCTTTTAGAAAATAACCAGCTGAATTTTCAAAATCGCACAGTGTTGGGAATGACGATCAACGTGATCGGTTTACCATCACAGAGGTAGCCATTCCCAACAAACATTTGCAATACTTTTCCGCCCGAAAATGTCAAATAGGCCTACACTTAAGATAGCCTATACGTCTACTTGAGGCATACACTGAACCCTTGGAATACAGGAATTACTTCAAATTCTGATTTGCTGTAAGTACCGCTGTGGCCAATGGTAACTCCAATGGTATCAGTTTATTTAAAAAATTGAACTCAAAATTGTCCATTTTGCATCTAAGGCCTGACGCCTATTTTGTAGTGGTACTATCCATAACAAAAATGTAACAGAAGAACTGCAAAAATGAAACGATGGAATCTGAAACATCGTCAGAGGTAGATGACTTAGGAGATGTTAAGATCTGCGACAACAACAGTGATGATGATGATCTACCAGGTGATCAGCAAAATGAACTGTGTATTGTGTGTGAAGATTTCGGCCGTAATAACGAGCTCTGGTATCGGTACACCTTTTGTAGACTGTGGGCACATGCTAATTGTAGTGGTTTTGATTCACCTGATGGAGATATGTGTGACTTGTGTCGCGCAAGACGTCAATAAGTGCACTTTCGGCAGTATTTTGATGGCATAGTTATTTCAAAACATGATAATCGAGACAATTAAAGCCAAAGTGGTGTAAGCCCATTTGCAATAAGGTTCAGTTAGGTCTAGAAAATAGATTTACCGCAGCGAAATATATATATTGGATGGTGAAGCAAGTCGTAGCTCCGCTCGTGGGTTGACCCACGGGCGGACTAGACGTGCTTTACATTCCATTTAATATATTTTACTGCGGGGAATCCATTTTCTGGACATAACTAAACCTTATTGCAAATGGGCTTACACCACTTTGGCTTTCATAGGCTCAATTTCCAACATACTACATATGGAACTACAAGTGTTGAACAAGGTTATGTTGTGATTTCCATTGCCAACATGTGAAGGGAATAGCGATCAAAGTAGTACGTTGCCTTTTTCTCCTGATAACTGAAAAACTGTGAGAGTTATCATCGTTTTATTTTACACATTTATTGTAGAAGGACACCAGCATGTATCAACAAATTTTGTTCAATACATCTTGCAAAACAATTGAGTAACAATCCTTTTTTCTTAGGTGATCACCATTGCCCACCTCTCCCCTACTACTTCAACAGGCCTCAGTAGTTGTTTCTAAGAGTTCTACAATTTCCAAGAAAAATGTGATTTGACTGATTACTTATGGTTTGTCCTCTAGGCAGACTCTTTCACATTTTATCAACGTAGATTTTTCAGAAACTGATGTAGGCTTACTTTCGTCAGTGCTTTTGGAAAATATTTTTACATGCAAAGTAAGAAAGAACAACTGAACAGTTGCGACGAAAAAGCGTGTAAACTAAAAATCAGTTTGGTCAAAAAATGGAAAATATTCAAATCACAACATACGTCCTTTATGCTTGGTGAGTTACTGAAATACATCGAATAGTCACAGAAAAAGGCTTTTAGTTATTACTTTGAATGTAAAATGCAATAGTAATGAACACGTTTTGCATGAAGCATGGGAAAGCAGTCTATGCCCCCACTGTTATTGAACATTCAATAGTGCAATGGACTATTTTGACTACCAAGTTCATCTTCATCTGATTCTCCGTTTGCATGTTGCTCGTCATCTGGACCTCTGGCAGCAGTAATACTGGTGTAAAAAGCTATATGCGTGGGATTAGTAAGACACTTTATCATATCTAGGAGGTACCTCATCTCTTCCTTTTCCTTATTGCGAAATGTTCCCAGGGCTGCAAAGTATTGTGGTGTTTTGTGAATGGAATGCGATTGTGCTTTAGCGCGGAATCGTGACTTGGACAGGCTGACATTTTGAGACAACCAGAATACAAAGACAAAGAACAAACATAGCTACACTTAACATTTTAGCAGCCCTACACATAGCTACACTGCTATTCAGCCCCACAAATAGCCTACACATGCAATGCTTATTTTTTGTCTCCACACTGACAAGCTATCCAAGTGTCGGCCGATATTACGCATAATATGCGAAGATGAAGCTTAGTATGTGGAATAGGCTGTTATTCCCCAACATATTTCCTCACCTCATTTGGTGGAGTTTTCGCTTGTACAAACTTCCCCTTGCTGCTGACATCTTTCCAGCGTCCTTCAACTGCTTACGAACATTATTCTTCCTTGCGAATGGGTTGTTCTTCTTTTTTCTACTTTTATTGCTGATTATAAGGCTACGTAGTGAAATCGCCAGTCTACTATCTGCTTCGCCATCTTGATTACCGCTTAGACTCTTCTTCCCCAAAGGGTGAACTGCAACGCAGCTTTCTTGTAGCTGTGATGTCTTCCTTCATATGGCACCATCCGATAGAGCATGTGCCACAGACAACAATAAATCATCCGCTTCGGTCTATTTTTCGTCGCAGGTATTCATTTACAGTCGCAGCTATTTGTCATTCTTACTGTTCGAAGAGACACGCGTGGTTCACAAATTATTCTTACAGGAATCCCGTTTCGGTTCTATATTTTTTACGTACCTCAACGGCCTTCCGGTCGTTCTGGCTCATTTTAAACACTGCAACAGGGTAGACAATATTTTGGTCGTGAGTGTTATTGTATGACAAGTATTAATAACATTGAGTCAACTGTCACCCCTCCGCGCCAGACAAAAAAGATAAGATAAGGAATTACAAAAAAAAATTGTTTTCGTGTTTAACAAAAAATAAGGATTTGATTTATTGTAATTTAAAGATTTTTTTTTTTAATGAACATATCATTACTATGAAAACAGTTTGAAAGTTCTGGTGTGGCTAAAAGATGGCGGGTTATTCAGCCTATCAGAAAACAATTTTGAAAGGAATAGTTCCAGCCGTTCTTACGTAACGAGTGACTTTTCAACAATGTTAACGGTATAGATCAACCCCGCCATCTACCTTTTCATTGATTTACATAAGAATTGTTTTACTAGTCTCATGTCTCTCACAAGCGTAATCTGAACTTCTGTTTCCGCCTAGTGTTTCATCAGGTTTTCTTTGACTCATGCTGTTTTATAGAAATGCTATATTTTACACACGAATAGTATTATTTCCCGTTGACATACTGTGATGTATATGGTAAACTATTAATAATGCATTATACTCATATATTTGAAGAAACTTCACAAACCAAAACTCTACAAGAGTCTAAATAGACGCCAAGGATAATTTCGTGAAAGCGGAACTTGAATATTTTGCTTCTCAGAGGCACAAAATGAGTAAAACAATTCCCATATAAATCAATGCAAAGGTCATACCAAGATGGCGGGGGTAGGATCTACACCGTTAACCCTCATAAAAATCCTCTAGAACAAACACCATCACTATATGAATATTGATGAAATCACGGAGCAGTGTAATTTTTTAAAAAGTACAAGGCCCGCTCAATTAAATAACAGTTTCACTAAAAAAAGCGGATACACTAATTTATAGTCTCATCACAAATATATAGGCTATATATATATATTTCGTTTGTACGTAAAAAGCTATCTGCTTTCGATGCGTGAATATCAAACGAATATGATGTTCGACAGAGGCAAAATCAAATTTCAACCGAGAATAGATGTATCAAGTTCAATGGAACGTCAAATACTACTGAATATATAAAATGGAGACGAGGGTGAAAGATACTGAAAATCTTTTCTTTCTATATTGAATGAAATGGTTTGAAAAGTTACATCAAGTCGTCTCGTTATGAAAAAGTAACGTTCATTTGTTGGCGTTTGTAAATCTACTCAATTATTCATTCTGCACAAATTATATATGGGAAACCGGGACAACGTAGGCGTGAAGGAGGATCGGAAATGATCGTGGCAAAAGATACTAGATTACTTGAGTGATTGGTGCATAATGTTAGTTGGAATCACTGCTTCATTTTACTCTTTTTCTTTTTCATGTTCTAAGCAGTAAAAAAGAAAGAAGTAGATAAAAGATATAAAAGAAGAAGAAAAAGAAGATGAAAATTGAGTTTCACATATTCTGTGTTATCAACTATGTGTTAGGGGTTACAATGTACTAGTCAGTCACTAGCTCTTCATCTGAAATTTAAATGAATTTTTCTTTTAAAAGAAAAAACAAAAACGAACAAAAGAAGTGATGATGAAAAGAAAAAGAAGAAGTAAGAAAACTGAAAACTATCTTATTTCAGTTTCTGGAAAGAAAGAAAAAAGCGAGGAATGAAAGTATAAAGTTATAAAAGAAGAAGAGAGTTGAATTTTATAAGAAACAGAGAGTGGAATATTTTGGAGTGGAGGAAAAGCGTAGAACAAATACAAGGAAGAAAAGAACGAAACGTGTTCCAAAAGACTGCTTTAAGAAGAAAATAAGTGCAGGCGGAGGAAGAGACGTAAAGATTACGGCAGAGTTTCCAACTCTAAAATATTTATGGGTCCCTAACTGGAGGGATTCTAAACTTGTTCCTGGCAGTTGTCAGCCAATTGACTTAAGCGACCTGGACAAATCGATGTCATTAAAATTTAATGATTATTATATGAATTCAGGGGGCGAAATATCGATCGTCCACTTCTAGTCTAAAATAAACCAATATGGACCAAATTTTCAGCTTTAACTATTTTTTACGCTTGTTATCACGGTTTGGCCAATTTACTCACTCCCTTCTGGGTTTATTTACTGTCTCAACATGGACGTATTATCATAGAAATCATAATAGATAGACTTAGCACGCTTTCCAATTTCTGTCTGCGCTAGAACAAATGGCTTTTTGTTCAGAGCACGTGATTTTGAATTCATCGGTTAGGTAGCTCTGGCATAGACGTCATATTCTATTATTACGTCTATGTCAGACCTTCCTAGCGAATGAATTCAAAATCACGTACTCTGAACAAAAAAAACAAAAAAAAAAACATTAGTTTTAGAGCAGACTGAAATGGGGAAGCGTGCTAAGTCTATCTATTATGAGGTCTATGGTATTATACGGAGAACAATACTGAGCCGCCTTTTCATGCACGCGCTTCTCGCGTCGCTCGCCTATAATTTGGCTGAGTATCCAATTGAAATACTTGTTCGCACGTATTTCTATTGGCTACTTAGCCAAACAGGGAGCAAAATTAGCGCCCAGCACATGCATGAAAAGGCAGCTTGAGGATTACTTGAAATTCAAAGCACACATTAGGGCCATTCCAAAACCAGCTCCTAACTCCTTCCCGTTGGGAATACCCAAAGTTCCTTTGCTAATATCACTCCGAAGAAGTAAGAGGAAAACTGACCCGTTAGAATCATTCACACTTATAATTTCCCTCCACCATTGTATTGCGTTCTTACCAGAGATGGTCAACCTACGCAGACAAGACCTCACCCTCATTCGCCCTGAAACCCCTGACTCTCCAACCTAAAGGGTGAAGTCAAGTGAAGTTCGATGACGAACTCCGTGCTGGAGGTCGACTGTGATATGCATGGTGGAGGAGGGTGAAGTCGAGTGGTGATAAATGGCGAACTTCGTGGCAGAGCTGGAACGGGTCACCGAATCGTTCGGGACAAATTTTGAACTGGTTCACCGAGTCTACGCTTGGGACCTGATCTGAACCGGTTTGAGCTCATTTCTATCCGGTGAGCCGGAAGGCAAAGGATTTAATTATTTCCTTATCATGCACTTTTGTGTTTAAACAGTATTTTATTCAGGGGTGACCAAGACCGCGGGTGTTATCCCCCCACCCCAGAGCGCTAAAATTACGACGTCTGTAATATAATATGGAAATAGTCTCATGTTTCCGGAAGGAACAAAAATGCTGTCAGAGGTGGGCAAACACCTCTCCCCCGGAAAGGTTATTCTGAAAGAATTTTGTGTTTGGAGTACTAAATAGGATAAAAGCATTAAAATCTTTCAAAACTCTAAGAACTAAAATCCCAGTACATTAAGCTCACTTCCCAAGAAACCTCGTTTCAATATTGGATATTTTCAAACCACACGAAAAAGAGGTCACCGGGTTCAGATTGATCCACCGGGTCATTTGGGTCAAGCTTCGGACCATGTCACCTATATTCAGGTCAGGTTGGTGAACAAAACTGACCCGGTTTTAGCTCTGGGCGGAAGTCGATGGCCAGATCGTCGAGATGGAGGATGAGGTTGAGGGAAGTAGGTCAAATGTCTATGAATTTCGTGCGGTATGTATCGCTGTGACTTCCAGGTGAAAACAAAATGGCTGATGTTCTGGGAAGACTACCTCCTCGGTTCCTTCACCGCTGGTCAAGAAGCTGTTGCTAGTGATTTCGAACGACCTTCAATATGGCACGGTGGAAGAAAAAAGGCACCATCGAATGAACAAATGGAACAGTTTAGTTGTCATTGGGTCACGTAATATTTACGACGATGCATTTCGTCCAAATTACAAGGATGCGACAGCAACGAGGACTATTTGAAGAAAATACTAGCTGACGAGTGGACAAGCTACTTGACTGTAGAACTACCATGTGGTAAATAATTTAGTCCTCGAAGCTTCTGCCAATCATTGTGTGGTCAAGTGAAAGTTGACAAAGGCAACATGCGCCCTGAGAAGTCAACATCACATGTTTGAGCCTGTGATTTGAAACCAAGTTGCAGCCGGCAACTAACAGAGGGCGTGCTTGCAAAATGTCAGAGTGTGCAGAATAATTCCTACATTTTCCAGATGTTAAGGAATTCCCAGTTGTTGGCATTCTCTGTGAAACTACTAATGTAAAAGTGAAATACTGCTTTGGAATCAGTACTTTCGTATTCGTTATTCGTTCAGAAAGTATTTTAATTGAATTTACAATTTGCAGTTTTGAAGAACATAAACTTGTAGAAACTAGGACTGTGCACTAGTATCTTGTCGCTTTGGTGAAAAGGCTCTGCCAGACAATCAACATTGTATCCTTCAAAAGCAACCAACCAGAGGAGCGGTCCTAAGCAACACAGATACGTCATTATCACGTCACATGAAGGTAAGAAATTGTTTACAATGACGTGAAAAACGCATGATAAATTATGGTGAAATGTCACAGTCGAATATGACGTCATTTACAGGATGAAAATGTAACAACTGTTGGTAATCCTTGGTGACGTTTCAACCATTTGCCTTTTGGGTGCACGTTAGTAAGTCATACAAAAGATTAGGAGGATGACCTTTAAATGTCGTTGATGCAATGACGGCATATTTCTCACTATTATTTGATGTACAAAATGACGTCATTTTCCTTCTCTTGACGTCTTTTGAAATTTCATGTTTCAACAAATGACGATGAATTCACGTGTCTGTGCTGTTTGGGGATGTTGCAAAGCCTTGAGCCGATCTATTGATGTAAGTATTCGATGTAAGATATTAATGGTCATTTTGGTTTGTGTAATAATCCTAGTTCGTCTTTGGTAGAGCGTTAGCTTAATAATTGGAAGATCCTTGGAACGATCACAGCGACAGCCCATCCGGACAGTGGTTTTTCTAGGGTTTTCCCTCAGTAACACCATTCAGGCAAGCGTGGGAATGGTGCCTTTAAATCCTTGCGGACTTCCCTCTAACACCCTCTCCCCTACCCTACTCTATCCAGGACTGACCCAAAGTAGCCAGTGTTTCTTTCATAAAATGTTCTGGGGGTATTTTAAATCTTTAACGGGGGTGAAAGAGAAGAGAAAACGTAGTTACAGTATAACAATGAATGGGCCCTTGTTTTTAATTGGGGGAGTGATTGATTCAGTCTGGGGGTAATACCCCCGGCCACCCCTCTGAAAGAAACACTGGAAATGCCATAAATAATTTGAAATTCAATGAACAAAGTCCAGTTACTTTTATTACATCCCAAACAGCTGAAGTTTATCATACAATGTCCTTCCTCCACGCCCCAGCTGTCAAGGTGGAAACTAATAGCGGTCACCATCTTTGGGGCACTAGATATGTAGTTAAGTTATCGGACATCCAGAGCTGTTGCCAATCATGTCACTGGGAAATTACCAACACCTTGCCGCTGTACGTTTGTGTTTGTGTGTCGCTGACGCCCCTGACTCATGCACTTTCTTTTATAGTGGGAGAGGTCATGGACACAGAAAATCTGGCAAGAATGCTGAAGTTAACCAGTAATAAATCAAGTGTTGGAACACTAAAAAAATATTGTAAATCTAGGCCGATGCCGCCTGCTTTCTTGAAACTTGTCTATCCGCTGGGTCGACAATACCTACTAAATTGTTGCTATCGAACAAGAAAATTGATCAGCTACTAGTTGGCAACGCTGTGAATGCAGAAAACGAAGGAGCAAAATGTCAAACAGATTCAAAGCAGGATTGGAAGCGAGTCATGCCACCACTTCCTCTTCTTCTTCACTTGCGTTTTTTTCACCATTTCTATTCCAAGTTTCTTTTTTTTACTTTCTTTCTGTTCTATGTTCTTGAAACCCCGTGCCAAAAAGGAAGTTTAGCGGAATACGGTACATTTGTCAAACGAAATGAATCTGACGAGTGTTCTTCCCCCCGCCCCTCCCCCTTGTAAAAGCACAGCATGTCGGACAGAAAGGGTTGGGGAGAGAAAAGTCTTTTGCTTGTTCAAAAGACCCTGAAAACAAGATAATGGTAACTTTTTACCCCCATATCCCCCCTTCCCTCCTGTTTCTTTCATATCAGCCACGTCTTTTGTACAAAGAAACTAAAAAAAAAACAGAGAAAAAGAGTTTTTTGAAAAGTTTACTTCACTGCCCCTTCCCCACTAAACAAAGCTTTCAACTTTTAAACATTCGGAAATGGCAAAACATGTCTTCAAAATCTTTGTTTACTTGTTTAAAACATGTTTTTTTTTATTATTAAAGTTTCTTTTTCTAAAAAGATATCTTTTTCTCCAGAAACAACTGCATACTACATAACGAGGCTTGAAGGAGTTATATGAATAAAAAGAACTAGAGTGTCATTTGTTTTTGTTTCCTTTGACAAAAGGATGTTTAAAGACCTGAAAAATAATCCTTGCGCGTTTGTTTGTTTTCCTTGTTTTCATACAAAAGGAAACCGAATACTAAAAACAAAGCAATGAAGAGAACAAGATACAATAGAATGAAATATCAGTGTTAGTATGGTGTCAAATGTATTCCCACTCGATTTTCGTGCTAATTTTGATTTTATTGCTGGAATTTAATAGTTCAAGATGTGTAGATTTTCAAATTGTGGGGTGCCAATTTTTCATTGCAACATTTTCCGTATTTTCCAAGATGGCGCCCAAAATGTCTGCTTTCTGGGACTAGGGTAATCGAAAGTGAAATAATACATACATATTATGTAAAGGCTTCTATACCGTTCAACGTATACTCACTAAACTTTGCACGAATATTCTTTGGCAACGTAGAAAAACAACTGAATGCCTGAGACAGAGAAGGGGTTATGCCACAAAAACAAAGTTTTGAGAAAAATGAAGTTGTATTGGACTAAATATAAAATACAGAGAAAAGTGTTATTGTTATAAACGAATTCCATGTTTCCTCTGACAAGTAATCAGGGTAGTTGGAAACATTGTTAAAAACCAAATATATATTAATAACACTGTACAAAAGTAAACGTTGATTCAAGTTTGGAATATTGGGTTATATAAACACTTAGACTCAAAACTGGGTAGGTAACATTACAGGCTCCAGACAACTGACACCAGATGACCAACTGGTGATTACACTAGAGATACTAGGTAAACAAATAGAAGTGGATTCTGGAGCGTCGTATAACATTATTGATGCTAATTCGTCAAAAGCTTTGGGTCTAACAGGCATAAAACTACCAACTAATGCGTATCTCCCATCGGCTTCAGGTGGTCAACTTCCTATCATGGCAAAGGTTAGTGTGCCGTGTACCTTTAAAAACAAAGTGAAAAGTATAGCTTTTTACATGTATAAATATACCTTACATTTCATTATTCTGGGAAGAAATGGTAAATCGAAATTCTTTCCGAATTGGAGGGAAGGTATTATGTGTTCAGGTGAACATGGAACTTTGGAATGCCATTAGTACTCGACAAAGAACCCCAGAAGGAATCAGGTGTCCAGCTATCCGCTACTTTGTTAAAATTAGGACAACAGCGAGATCATTTACGAGTGGAATTACAAAGTACAAATACCAAACTGTTAGCACTGGAAAAAGTTATTAGTTCCCAAAGAAGTTTTCCCATAGAAGGTATTTCAGAACCTCCTCAGTCAAACCAATCATTACATACAGATTTAAAGTTCAATCAAGATTTGGTTCAACATACTCAAGAAAACTTCCTGGAAGAAAATCAGAATAAAGAATTATCATCAGAATTATCAAATAATGATTTTTTTTTGCATAGTTATCAATTGGATATTTTGGATTCAGATAATGTTAATAATGAACTCTAAAATTGAAGAAAGGAAGTCGGCAGATTATACTGATAAAGAATTAGAATTATTATTACAGAACTTTTATGGAGAGAAATTAAACGTACATGGAAAATACAGTCATTGTATTTTGAACGAATATTGTAAACCACGTGAAACAGACAGATAATTGTAGATAACGCGTTAGCTGCTATTAATTATCGTTGAGTGGTAATTATGGTTACAATTTTCAATATTTATTTAAGCAGAATCCTCTCTAGTCGGATATTATATTGGATTCTGCCGTAGAGTTGTTGAATTTATATAATATAAACTGTCAGCTCAAGGAAGCATTATGGAACAAATACACTTTACAGATTTTTCTGTGTAATGGAGGGGCTTTCTCTTAAGAAGAGGAGGTGAAGTTGTTATAGTTAAAATAATGAGCTATTTTATAAGCAAAAATGGTATGGACTTTCATTCAAAAGTAAAGGTCAAAATCTGACTAACTTATTGGTATCGTAGCATTAGTGATGATAATTTCGATAATTTGTAATGATATCATGGACGTAAGGACTAGTAACAAGCCAAAATTTATGGGCCGGAAGTGCGCCTTGCCGCCATGTTGAATTGACCAAAACATTGCAACTGGCCATAAGAAGTAATGTTAATTGAGCCACTTTTAATTACAATTTTTCAATTTATGGGAAATAATTTAAGGTATGTGAAGGTTGCGTCTGATGAAG
>JAGDQP010037277.1:0-18691 GCA_022664845.1 Lepisma saccharinum | reverse complement strand
AAACCCGTGGTGTAGCTCCTGAAGCTTACCTTAAAGATGTGGAAACACCTTTTCTCAAAATAAATTCCTACTTTCCAAAAAATTAGTTTGAAAATTAATAACGAATTGTATAAAATTGGATTTCTAAGGCAAATTATTGTGGGGAAGAAAATGAATCTTTGTGATATTTATCTGTAAATCTTCGCAATATTTAGACCAACCAATCGAGTGTCTTCATGCAAAAAAATCGTGGTCCTAAATCACAGCCCTGTTTTTCTACGAGGGTTCAAACACGGCTCTTTGCAAAAAAAAAAAAATGCCTCATTTCCCGCTTAAATATCTCAAATGGGTCCTTACGAAATAATCTGTAATTTGGTGTCGAAAAAGCTTTATATGTGCCCAACTCAGCAAATGTTTCAACTTTTATTTCGAAGTAGTTTAGTCATTGCAAGCGGATTTCTTCCCGTTATACTATGCAAATGCAAATGTGCTATCTTAAAAAAAACATTATTTTTCTGTGAAACAGTTGAATATAAGACTCCAAGTTTTTTGAATGTTTATCCCTACCAACAGAGTGCCTGTATACCAAAAATCATTGCGTTGAATCACAAACACGACCATTCCCCGAAATATGCCGCATTTCGAGCTTAAATATCTCAGATGGGTTCCCATAAAAATCTTAAATGTAGTGGGAAGGAAGCCTACCTGACATAGAAATTGCAAATTTATGAGATATTTAAGCCTGAAAAACGGCATTTTTCGACGAAGGGCCATATATTAACTCCTGTCAAAAAAAAGGATGTAATTGAACCCAACTATTTTTTTGTACTACAGCTACTGTGCCAAAAGCAGCATAGAGCTCAGTGAATTCATTCTTCTTGCTATGCCAAAACGACAAAAAAAAAAGCACCGATAACTATGAAACTAATGAACTGAGTGCCATTCCGTTCTTATCACATTGCTTGCTTAGTATTGCAGTCGAGCAGTAACTACAGTACCAGCTCAAGTTTGGTTTTCTGATTAGGATTTTCCCAGAAATTTCCCAGTCCTAGTAGGTGGATTGTTTCTTCAATAAAGGCTCAACTTTATTATCTTTGTGTTGATCGAGGGTCGTCATGCTTCAGATTTTAGACGGCTGTAATCAGCAAGTCCCAGCTCAGTTACTGTAAGCTGAAATATTAACATTTATTATTAAAATGTATTTCTGGCCCAACAGGAATCATTCGATTCCTCACTATTCGTACATTTTTGTACAACGTTGATTATAGTTATTTCATTACTGGTATTCAAACGTCCAAATCTCATTGTATCAAGCAGGCTTTCTATTTCAACTACTGAGCTTAAGGTTAGCGTAAAACAGGGATCTCTAAAAGTAGATGGTTGCACTACCTCCGTGTATCTCTAATGTGTTATTTTTGTTACACGAAAATTGCAAAGCTGTTCTTGTAAATTCAATCCTAGAGCGCTGAAACTTTGAAAGAAGAAAGTTCATAACGATTTCTAGAGTTTAATCGGTGTCGATCTATTATTTTATTTCTTGCTTATTGTTGTAATCGCCCTATTGTTGTTGTGAATATCAGAATCTATAACAATGAAGCAGTTTCAACAATGAACAATAAAGAAAATAAGAAATCGGAACTGATTAAACCACTCTCGAAATCGTTATGAACTCTGGAAGTTTGAACACTCTAGGATTAAATTTGTAACATAAATTTTGCATTTTGGTACAGCGATGAAAGTACATTAGAGACATACAGCGCTGCCATCTAAGATACCTGTTCGTTGTTTTACACTAATCCTAAAAGGAATTTCGATTTAAGCCTTCTAAGCAATTGTCGATTTCTTTTAATTTTAGGGGCACTTTCACTTTATCTATTTCTTACTCTATATTTGAAGGAGACAGGAGTACAAGAATCGTTCATAGGCTTCATACAACGTAGGTAGAACTACAGATTTATTAACACAATGATTTCTACTGAGATTTGTAATCTACATGTGATCGCTACAAGACAGACGTTTTTGCATTTTGAATTTTTTTCTTTCCTTTCTTTCAATGAATTTTATTGGAAGTTCTCCACAATTTTATTTTTTATTTCTGGCTTTAGGCAGACCTGTCAACTTTCAAGCTAAATGCGTCAGTCACATACATTCAAACATCAGCTCATGCTCCCACGCAAAGAACCTCCGAACTCACCCATTTTCAGAAAAAAAGTGCCAAATTTTATGCTCGCGCTGTAAAGTAAAACCCTAAAATTTGGACTTTCTAGACATTGCAAGACATTGAGACATATCTGATGGTACACAGTGAAAATAGCTGTGTTAATTCAACACAATGCGGTGTCCCAGCGTGACTACCACTTTTGTGTGTTAAATCAACACAACACATGGTGTTGATTTCGGTACTGTTAGGGGAAAAAAAGTTACGATTGTAGCTAGATTTGAACATGGGTTGTTTAATTAGAAGTCGAGCGTCTTAAAAATTCCGCTAAATCGTCAGACAGAAAAAGCACTAGATTGAAATAACATAGAAGATAAAAAAAATGTTTCTGAACCCAAAACACAAAGAAAGTTACTCTCACGACTTATACCATGATTTAATCACTTTTCCATTTGTCAGTTAGGTATCACTATCCCCATTCATTGAGAATATGTTTTATTTCTATGAAAGCAACCGCAATATTTGACATGTTACGATAAGAAAGCAGTAATGCTGCTCAAGTGTCTCGCTGTCGCCATCTTGATTACTTTCATAAAAATAGAATATTCTCAATGAAGGGGAATTTTGGTTCTCAATTGACAAATAGGAAGTGATTAAACCATGGGATAAGTCGTGTAAGTAACTTAGTTTGTTTTGGGGGTTCAGCAACATATATTTCATCCCATACACAGTTTAAATCTATGGTGTAGTCGTTTAATTCAAATGTTCACTGAATATAGTTTGCATCTAGTGGTTTTTCTGTCTGCCAAATCGGAAAGATGCTCGACTTCTAACTGAGTAACCCATGTTCAGATCTCACTGTGTCCTTAACCTTTTTTTTTCACAGTACCGAAATCAACACCGTGTGTTGTGTTGATTTAACACACAAAAGTGGTAGTCACGTTGGGACACTGCATTGTGTTGAATTAACACAGCTATTTTTTGCACTCTAGTAACTTGAAAGCAGCGCTTACTTGGTATAAACAGAAAACTCTGTGAGAAAGTTTGGTCTAGAAGGGCTCTTACTATTTGTCGGTGAGTTTTTAAAGACTGCCCAAAAACTACCAAGTTGTACGTACAAGGATGAACACAAATGAAAAGTAGTAGGCAGTAAAAATAACTATTTTTTTAGTGTACTCATTTAATTATTGAACTGTTGAACTGATGGTATATATATTTTCGTTCCTTCTTACCTATCAACATAGTGGTAAATATATGGTATGCAGTGTCCGAATTGTACAATTTACAGAGAGGGTGATTTTTTTTTCTTAGATCATAGAAGCCTATATTTTATATTGGTTCATATCCTAGACTTGGGGGATATTCCGAAAAATAGAGCCAGGGAAGAGTTTTGCAGAGAGGGGGAAAGAAAGAACTGATCAGATCGTAAACTATTTCAATAACTTTAAAAACGGTTAATTTAATTTAATTTTTTAAGTAGGACCTACGCTGAAAACTTAAATAACTTGTTACTGTACACTCTGTTTGTTTTATAGTACTTTTGAGATAATGTCTGTGTTGTAACTCTTTGACATGTTTTTCGTTTATCACCTAATCTCCCGCGACCCCTCTTCCAGGTTGGCAAACCTCACGCATTGGAACTTCTCTAGGTTAACAGGTCTGCTTTAGGTAACTCTGCCTCTGGCGGGACAGAGTACGGCAGAATATGTTGGAAGCAAGTTGCAGAGCCTAATTTCCAGCATTTGTTTGACGTGACGAGGAAAACCCATGGGCAAATCTGACAGGATGAAAGTTTGCTGTGATCGTTGCCAGGATCTTCCGACTGCTAAGCTAAACGACTGAGTTACAACCACACAGAGAAAAGTTAATATTCTGATAATTACGAAATAATTAACAGCATCCCATACTCATCCTGTTAATGATGATTATATTCGTGAGAGAAGAAAAGAATCAAGCAATATTTCATTTTATTTTCCTGAGATTAAAAACATTGGTTTGCAAAGTGGATTGATATTGGCACTAAAAGACAATGTGATTTGAAAACGTACAAACACCAATTGATTTAAGGAAAGAACAAAAGCAAAACAAATGAAAGTCAAATATAGATCCTAACCAGCAGCAGCGCCACCACCATTACGCCTACTAACAGCAACTAATAGTAAATTTAATAAGTTCTTCGTGTGTGTGTTTGTTTCGTAAAATTTAAGTTTTTTTCTTTGCGTGTGTGTGTGACTGTGTCGCGGGAAAAGGGAGAATAGAATTGAATTATGCTCCCTAGAGTCGAGTTTCCATTTTTTTTTTAGTTCTTTTATTGAGTCGACTCGCATTTGCTTCGACAAAGGACAACGCGATCTAGAACTGGAAGGAAAGTAAAGGTCTCTGTTGAGTGTTTTTGTTCTTTATAAATTGCAGTTGACTTTAAAGAGGGAGTTGTATATATTGCGAATTTAATATAAGGGAACCAACGTTCTATTTAATTTTGGGTAAGGCACAACCAATATTTCAAACTTAGGGTCCAGCTTATCGTGATGCATTAAAACAGCAATAATTATGTCAAGATCAGGACTATTATCTTGCTTGTAACTCGTCATAAATGCCTTTTCATAACTCATGATGTTGTAATCCATTATTATTATTATAGCTGAGGGAGTGGTGCTTCTTAACACTACACTTTGCAGTTTTGTTAGTAGCACTTCCTCTCTATCGGCGGATTTATGGGGGTCATGGGGGAGCACTGACCCCACATTCATTTCAGATTGACTTCAAATGTTTCATTCTAAACGATGGCTTTTAAAGTAATTGCTCCCCCTCCCAGGGTCTCTCTCGTAAATCCGATCATGTTCCTCTCAAAAAAGGCTAATCTAATCTTGACTAAAGTTTACAGGTTGAAAGTGACAATGCTTGAGTAGGTTGTCAGGAAATCAAATTGAAAATCGGTCAATATACGGAGTAATCAGCACCGAAATAAACACAAGAAACTTACCACCATAAACCAACTGACAGCAGAATTAAACGCGTATCTGCTCAAATGATGGCAGGCAAAATAACATTCACAATTTTTGTAACTACGCTGTACATAGCTAGGCTCATTTTGTTTATATTCTAATGATTTGTATTACCCAATCATTCAGATGTTAAGCATCGAATTACCAAGTCTATGCTTGCGACCCAACCTGACGTGGTGACACGATTTCGACTTGATGTCAAGGAGAGAAAAGCAGAGATTTTGATTCTTTATTTTAGATTTTGTCAGGGCTGACCAGGGCCCGGAGAGCGAAAATTAGGGTACTGAACAGCTACTAACAATAGTAATGACGTATAGAAATTGTCCCCCCTTCATTCGAAACGCTACTTTGAGATATTAAATAAAACAAAAGCATTAAAACTCTGAATTAAGTTACCGTATTGAAAAATCCTGAAAAAGTCGCTGGATTAATTGGGTGAAGATTCGATCACCGGTTAGCCGAGTCACGGAGTGAGTCCGGTCATTTGATTCATGACCGGGATATCGTGACAGTTCGGATCAATAGAGTAATTTCAATCAAGTTTCGGACCGAATTAGGCCTAGTAGCCAAAGCTAATCTGATTTCAGATAATATCGTCCTTTTTCAATTTACCTTCAAATTTGATTAGGATATAATGTCGGCTACGGCTAGCTTCATTATATCCGCTCCCTGTTCAGAAAAAACAAGATGGTCATCTCATATTAGCTTTGCACAGTGACGAAGAAGATTTTGGCATAGATGTATGAAAAGCCTACCTAGCTGCATACCTGACATAACGTATAGACAGTTTATGAGGAAATTCTTAGTAGATGGGAAGTTTTGGGTTCAAGTAAAACGTTTTGGGTTGAACGTAAACAAGTGATGCTCAAGAATTTATTTTCTTAACATAAAAACTATATAGTATTTCTCACAGAAGATTAAGATTCTCTTTGAGTCCTTGTCTAGTATAATATCTTCAATGATGATGTCATTCTCGCTGTCGGTTTTCATTTCTGCTGAAGCAATTAAGTTTAGCTCATATTATGTAGTAGTATGTTCAATTTCGAATCTGGGAGAAAACGTCTGGTTTTGCCGCTCATCTATCAATTCATAGCCGTAGTTAGAAAGAATAGAGTCAACGAATGTGTGGACTTGACTAGTGGTTGTGGTAGCGAATTTTGGTGTTGGCACCAGAAAATCACGTAAGTTTGAATCTGCCGTTTATAACTTCCTCAACTTTTTAAGTATTACCCTCAATTTCATCTGGCAAATCCTGATATATCTTTCAAAAGGGCTAGGACTGTCCTTTCCTAGTTTAAGCAATTGGGCAGGGTTACCAGATCATTTTTTACCTATGTATGATTGTAAATTTAATAATAGAGGACAACGGAAGACCTTTTCTTCCAATTTAGAACAACTAAGCTAAGATTGGCAGACAACGATGGCAACATTTCATTTAAAATCTGATAAAGAAACACTGGCGAACAGAATAATAATTTCCCCTTTCAAATTTCAGTTTTTGCAGGGCACGTTACACAGATTTTTTTTTCATTTTTATTGTATCTTCTTATCAAGTAATACAATTTAATGAAAATGGAAAGTGATGATGAACCATTTGTTTGATATTTTGGTAACGAACATTTTTTTTAAATTAAGAATTTGGATCACAGGAGTACGAATATGTCCAATTCGGAACTTTTAAACCTGGTCACTATAGAGAATGGAGGACATGTCAAGATATTTAGAAAATGAAGGAGGACATGTCCTCCATACGGAGGACGTCTGTTAACACTGCATTAGGAGTTGTCTCGTAGGGACTTGATCCCTTAGACATGTGACAGGCTGAGGCTATAGCTGCCCATTTGCTCTTAATTTTAAGTTAAATAAGCATGATGTCGAACCAGTAAATTATACAATAATAATAATAATGCCTCCTCAAAATAAAACATTTCTGAAATAAAGAGTAATAGACCAAATTTTATACACACAAAATATATTGGTATACTTCAACTTTTATTACACATCACAGAAACAGTTTTTTTTATATAAACAAATTTCCATTCATTGTGATATAATTATCAGACATAAGTTAATATTATCATTTTGTTTTTTTAAGTTAAAATTAAAGGAACCCATAATTATTATTTACAGAGCATTCATATACAATATACATATTTTTTTTTACAATATACACAGATATGATGTAATTTTTTTAGAAACAACACAGTTTTACATTATTTTAAAAATAGAGAACATATTCTCAACAATTAATTATTTCCACTTTTTTTTTTACTATCGAAAATGTTCTGACATTTTTTTAAATCTACAACAATATTGATTTGAGGTCGAAGTGCAAGTCTTGTATCGTATTGTTGTCAAAGTTGATAGTGGAAACAGGTCGTTGAGACAGTTAACTTTACTGTTACATATTTTAAAAAGCAACATTCAATTCATTTGTTATTATTTTACATAATTTATTCACATATATAACATATACTTGTTATATTTACAATGCAAATGAACATTATATAATATTTGTCTCCTTTTTCTGTTTAAAAAAAAAGTTGTTCGAAAAAATGTTTATTCATTATTAAATCCGAGCAAAATCACTAGGTTTACCCTATACTGAAGGATAATACGAAATGATATTGAATGTCTGTATTGTGATTCTTGCTGTATTAGTTCAGGAAAGTAGATAAAAGCATGCACAAGTTTATGATTTTCGGCAACTCTCACTGGAAGCGTTGATTGAATTTTTCCCCTCCTTTACTAGTGATACGCGAAATTGTGTTTTGGAGAATATTTATTTTACACTTATGCACATATACAACAGACACACACACACTCGTACGTACGAATACAAACTCACAAATGAGCACAGAAATATTGTAGCACATTAGAGGATCTTTACTCACTTTATACGAAATATACGTTCATTTGCAAAAATTTCTGCCCAATCTTTCGTACACATTGTTTTTACGTAGTAGCTCTGAAGTTTATATCAATACACTTGTTCATCAGTATGAGAAGGCGCTCTGTAATTGTCACTGCTCGCCACATCTATGGTAGCCGTTGGACTGATTTCAATGTTACGATAGAACCTCACATGTTTACGTACGTAAATAAAAATATGAGAAAAAAATATAGTTTCTATTGATAGTGTGCTCCCTTTACTTGCTATTTGATTAAACACATTCCGAAGATTATTCACTGCATTATCTTTGCCAGGAATAACTCTCATTAGAAGACTGTATGTTCGGTTTAATATTGTTGAAAATCATTCAACAAACGCATTGTTTACAAGAAACAATTTTGAATTAACCAATCAGCTTCTGATTTTGTTGCTTCTTTCCAAATCCAGAAGCTGATAACACAAAATTACTAAACAATATTATCATAAATAACAATAGGCATTGTTGTTGCTCTTGTTGTGATATGAATCAACAATATTCAGTCCAAAAATGACAACCGTCAGTGTTGATATGCTTTCCTAATACAATTATGTTATTTCTTTTTTTTTTTAATTCTAAGAGCATATGATTATTATTTTCTCAAAACAAATAAGTAAAACAGATATTATATTCATTCAAAATTAGGACTCTTTTAATAAATTTAGTGCTGTATCTAACTGTTAATGGATATGTTATAATAAGTAATTTCGCATCGGCCTTTATATCCACTAGTCAGTCTTCTGCTACGTACAGATTAAAAGGAATATGAATGTCATATGTGTTTCAGATGTAATCTCACTCATCTGGTAAGGACAAACTGATTCTTCCCACTTTTAAGAATAAAGTAGTTTTATTGTTCTATCTAGATTGATATCAGGTAGCACTTAACCACGGATATGAAATTGTCTAAATTTGAACAAAGACATAATAATCATAAATGTAGGGATTCATGTCAACAAATTTTCATTATACGTTGCTTATTTATATCGTTAATTTTGCATAAAAATCTAGAAATATTTATAATAAATGTGATTATTTAAAATTACTCCAAAAATTTTTGTTAATATTAATTTCAAATCATACTGCATTATATTCATTGAATATGACTTTATATTCTTACAATGTAAAATACTATGTAAAAATGCTTTAATTTCTCGTAATAACTTGTTCCGATTTTAAATCGTTTTAATTGTCTCGAAGGGGTATTTTGCATAATCAATAAATTTAATTTCAACACGGTTTATTACATTGTATAGAAACAAAAAATGTTCACGTCAAAGCAGAAATTTTTTTCAAAAGGTGTTTTATATTATTTTAAGACACTATCTGAAAGGATTCTCGCATCACTTAGATTTTTCAAGTAGTTAAAATCTGAAACGTTCAAGTACTTATACTCAAATCTCAGTTTGAGTTAAAATTTTATGGATATTCAACTTATGGACACATTCAAAATAATATTTAACATATTATATATTAAATTTCCAGTAAAGCCTCTATTTAAATGACATCCGTGAGACCGGATATATATAATTATTTTTAACTTGTATCGTATATATTGTACTGTATTGCTGGATATTGACTACTAACTCGCTTTTTGAAACTTTTCTCAGGCGGACATGATTCTAGAGTGAACACCGTTTCCGGTCCCGAGTGTGTCCGTTAAGTAGAGGCTTCACTGTATATATTTTTATGATTACACTAATAATTTTCCTTTTCCAAGGTCTGTAACGTGTTGAGATTTCCAATAACGTTATAAGTCATAAATATTTTGAATGTATGCATAGAAATAACAGCTTTTTTTTTCTACGTATGCTACAAACTGTGTTATTTCCCATTACAAATGTTAACGTCTTTTTCTACTCAAACAGTCAAATTTAATTTGTTGTAATGTGGAAGAAGAGTATCCAGATGTGTGGAAGAAGAATGTCAATAACCGATTTTAATGACATGCTAATCTATACAACTGATATTCCACTTCATATATTCACATGTTTTATACCTCATTACGGTCCTGGGTTCTTAATTAATTTCTAGTTCCAACTGGAAGACTCGTTGCGGTTTTACACATCACAAAACTCCATTCGCATAATTTGTTCCTTTATTTTATGCAAATTTCTTTTGAGATAGGATATAGTCTGTCTAACATATCCCCCAACACATTTGTTGATAACGATCTCACACGTGAAATATCATGGAAACCAATGATAATAGTACATTATGTTCCTTTTCTGAATGTTTAGTAATAACTCACATTTGAGTTTTAACGATTGAACAATATCTGCACATTTAACAAAATTAATAGCACATATCTCATTGGTTTAATATATACGCAAACATTCACTCACGCACTCAAAACCCATGACTAAGTATAAATCACAATAAAGTAGATATGCCACATATTTATTTGTTCAATGTTTAATGTTGAGACGAAGACTTAATCCTGTTTGTTGGAAAAGTTGTTGAAGACACTGTTTATGTAAACACTTAAAACATTATTAAAACTCAATGAAGAACGTAGACGTTTTAAACAAAAAATACATTAATTCACACACTTAAAAGAGAAAAATATAGTAAGTTAAAGAAATAAAGTACAGAGCAAAGAAATATTTTGTTCTTTCGGTTAGACAGCATTTTCCTTGGTTATAAATGGCGACGTGCTCTCGTGGCTTGATCTGCTAGTCATGTGAACAACAGTTGAAACACCAGAACCGTTGGAAGTTCTCGATCCGCCGGCCGCATAGCCATTGTTGACAGGACCTATGTATGTTGTCATTGTTGCTTCGCTAGCTGATGAAGCTCTTTTCCGGTATTGGCTGGCTGACTGATTGTACAGACTGGAAATGAACAGAAATTTTCAGTTAGAAAATATATCTTCAATAATACGGAGTAGCCTACCAAAATGAAAATACAGTACTCACTTGTCCGTGAGAAATTAATATAAAGTGTCATTTTATATTTTTAAAAGATACGTCACCAGTTAAATATTACTCAAGATCACTGATTCGTTATTTCTCGTTGGCATTTTAAATAAGAATAGTCTTGTGCCCTATTTACTATTCCGGCCGTATCAATGTTTTTTTTTTCACATGAAGATATTTTAACATTTTGAAGGAGGAATATTTCCAATCTTTCAGAGGATATGACCGAAGTATGGTTCCAATTACTAATCCTAAAGAACTTTTCTGGGCGTTTTTCGCGTGTTTGTGCGGATCGGGCGGTACATTATCGTGGTTCAGGGCATTAGTTAACAGTATAAACCAACTTTCAGTTAAATATATGGGGGAGGATTTGATTTTAACGAAATTTGATTTGATTTTAACGGATCACGTGCATTTGATTTTAACGAAAAGCACAATAGTCCATTTGCTGAGTATTGTTCTGTATGTCATATGTTTACCAGAGAATCACTCATTTGGAGTTTGTTGCTAATGATCTAGTAATAAAGAAAAAGTTGGGTGATTTTCTCAGCGAGTAGCCATTTTGGAATATTGACGCCATCATTGATTTCACTAACTTGAGCCATAGTGCCTATTGAAAATGCTTTGCATCACCCTGTGCGGTGTCATTTTATATGTTTCTGTGGCTGCCGAACGCGTTTAAGAAATAAAAAAAATCATTTTAACAAAAATTGATATGTTAGTAATTATTAATATACAAGGGTGAGTCAAAAGGTTTGCAATATTTACTTAAATGCATAATTTGTGGCTTGTATGTCACATGGCCGAAACAGTTTGTGGCATCAAAGTTTCTCGTAGGAACGGATCACTTTCGTATTAATTGGTGCTGTCAAAGACCGTGGAGTGCCTCGTTCTGTGTAAAATGACAACATTAGGAAATGAACATGCAATATTGTCTAATTGGGGAACTTTTGCTGTACGAGTTGAAGCTGGAGCATAGTGCAGTGGAATAAAACCGGAAACATCTGTAGTGTGAAAGCTGAAAGTGCAGATGATCATAGCACAGTAACCAAATGATTCAAGAAATTTCGCTCTAGGTGCAAGAACCTCGACGATCAACGAAGGTCAGGTAGGCCAAAACCAGTGGATTTAGTCCGGCAGCCAAATGTTTTTTTTTTTTTTGCCTAAACCCAAAGTTTTGTATAAAGTTCTTTTCAGCGTTCATAACTTTTAAATAGGCCATTTGAGACGAAAATGGATGCTGACATCTTGTTACCCTTGGGCAACTCTCACAAGATGGCGCCCGCCAATACCATCACTGTTCAATACATTTTGCTATATGACTGAATAATGCCATATAACACACCTTAATTTTAGTTATAAGTACTTTCATCGTTTGTAGCTTTGAAGTAGAGTCTACGTAAGATGCAAATAGTTGATGACACTTTGTTATCCTTGGAAAACTCCCACAATTCAAGATGAAGTCCGCCAATAACGTCACTGTTAAATGGATTGTTACAAATTACTTAATTATGTTGTGGTGCAACAATGTCATGTAACACATTCAAACTTTGGTATTAAGTATTTTGTATCGTTAGTAACTTTGAAGTAAAGTCTATTTAAGATGAAAATTGCTGATGATATTATGCCATCCTTGGGCAACACCAACAGCTCAAGATGTCATCAGACGGCTCTGCTCAACGGATTGTGTCATATGATTGAATCATACAGAATATAAGTTATTTTATTTTATCGTTATTTTAGGATGCCAATGTAGTATCTCAATTGTGGGTTGATATGCTCATAAAATCAGTTTTCTGATAAAGAGGTCAGGGCAAAGAAAGAAGATGGCTGGCATGTACACATGTTTATGATCCTCGATTTGATTCTCTACTTCTTCGCCGCAGGGCGCACTAACTACCATCGCTCTTTCCTAATGTACCTCAGGTCCATGAAAATATATCCATATACTATTGAGGACCGTTTTCTTCAAGAGAGATACCATGCGACATAATCCTGCGTTATGGAATTGTTTGTGGATCGATAAGTGGGTAAGATACATCATTCATGAGATAGGGTCACACACAAGGTGGAAACACCCTGATTACTCTCACTTGCCAGATCCAAAACCCTGAGAACGTAACAAGTTTGCATACTTGCGCCAAACTTGAAAATAACTTGCAACTGATGTGTGAAGACAGTAAGGATAGAAGACAAGCACAAAGGGGAAATGAAGGTTAGAATTCCATCAAATCAGTGCTCGAAGTGGGCTAGAAAAGGTAAGGATACACTTGCACCTAGTGGTGGCGATTACCTATTGAAACTAAAGGCAATGAACTCCCAATAATAAAAAAGGTAGGGGGTACGCCCCCCCCCGCACTTCCAGCATTGCTTTAGATTGAATATACAGAGACTAATCGACCCTCTGGATCCTAGAACCGATCCAGAAAACATTGTTAACATTGCTACTCGGATGATGAAGCAATCAACGTTTAATTGTCATTATGTTTTAACGATTCGGAAGGAATCCAATGAAAACTTTTGAGCAAGATTTCCATCACGCTTTCTCTTGCCAGTACCAAAGTTCTTTGTGCTTAGATCCAAAGCATAGAAACACACTTCAGTTGACTCGGACAGGATATTATATAACTGATAGTGGCCTCATTTAATCCCGATTAATTGGATTGCAGCTCTTGAACAGTAGTTATGAAGCATGCTCTCTCTTATGAATTGAATTTTATTTTTATTTCTTTTAGGCATCTAAGGCTCAAGCCGTTCTCTCTTGTGAGCTAGAACCAGTGCCAACGTAGATGTTTACAGGCAATGCCGTATTTATTAATGATAATGAACGTCAGTCTTAAATATATTAATGTTACCTTCACATATTTAGGAAAATGACGCTCCTGATGCAATTAACTTTTCAGGCTTGTGGTTCTCACTTTGTAATACGTTCTACATAAAGCCAGCTACAGAACTGAGAACTTAGGGGCAGAAGAGATAAAGGAGCCAATAAAACGCAGCAGATAGTTTCATCTCAACCACATTCTTTAATGTATAAAAGCACGCTTGCAAGAAAATCAGTTCAAAAATATATTTTCCTAAAAACACTGTAGAAGCAGCCGCTTTAACGCTGCTTAAAAGTGACTGTTCCAATATGCTCCTTCAAGATGACTGCAACAATTGCCATCTTGAAAATCTCGAACTGACAGAGTAATATGTTCCGTCCTCTTAATAGTTTTCGGTAAGATAAGATAAAATGAATTTTATGGGCGGTAACGTCCGATATATTGCACGTTATTCAGTCATATGTCACAATATATTGAACAGTGATGTTATCGGCGGATTCCATCTTGAATAGTGGGAGCTTCTAAGTGTGACAAGATAACACAGCAGCTTTTCCCCTTAAATAGACTCTACTTCAAAGTTTTAACATTAAAATAGCTTGAATTCAAACATTCGACTGTGCCATTCGATAGTATTCAGTCATATGTTATAGTTTGTTGAACAGTGACGTAATTGGCAGACTAAGTCTTGAAATGTGGGAGTTTCTCAAGGGTGACAAAATGTCATCAGCCATTTTCATCTTAAATGGACTCTACTTCAAGGTTAATAACGATAAAAAAAATAGTTAATACCAACATTTGGGTGTGTTACATGACATTATTCAGTCATATGGTACAATGCATTGAACAGTGATGGTATTGGGGGAACGCCATCTTGAATCGTGGGAGTTGCCGAAAGGTGACGAGGTGTCATCATCCATTTTCGTCTCAAATAGACCCTACTTAAAAGTTATCAAAAATAAAAATAAAAACTTTATGCAAAACTTTTGGGTATGGCTACTCGGCTGCCGGACTAATTCTAAGGCTGATACCAAATCATAGAGGAAAATCCGACCACCAGCACTCTGAGAAACCTCGATATCTCACAGTCCAGCGTAGGAATCATCTTCACTAACTCGACCAAAGCATCCGGAGCTGCCACACTGTACCTAACGGAATGACGTCAGCTCAGATACAATGGCCAAAGGATGTTTGCAAGAAACTCCTGAAAACTCACGTGACCTGGACTTTACCTAGAGAATAATTACATAGGATGAAAGAAGAATATTTTTCTTTAATCCTAACATGAATATGCAGTGGTTAAACAACGGCCAGTTTCCAGAAACTGTCGCCAAACTATGGCGTTTTGAGCCCAAAGTGCTACTCTGTGTTTGATGGAGTAATGACGGGATAATTCACTTTGAGTTCGTTTCGGTGGTCGTACCATCAATACCAACCTATATTTCGAACAGTCATGGTACGGCAAAAACACAGCTCTTAAGTGTGCTAGAAATTCATGCTTTTCAACTCGAATACTTTGTATAATTTACTGTCATTGGGAAAGGGAAAAGAATTCTGATTGCCGTAACAAGTATCCTAGTCCTGGAATATAAATTATTTATCCATTTTATGCGAATTTATGTTTTATAGAACTTAGTAAATCTATTTAATGTAAATACAAACGATTTTCCTGTTTTTTCTTGTGTGTGTTTACTAAATTATGGTTTGTGATTACTTTTCGGTGTTTATGCTATTGGACACGTGTTCAGCGCTCTCAAAAACATATAAAATGACACCTCACATGGCTATGCAATGCATTTTTATTATGCACTATTATTGAAAACAATGAAATCAAAGATGGCGTTAATATTACAAAATGACCACACAACATTTTCTTCATTAATAGACCATTAGAAATAAGTTCCAAATGAGTGATTCTCTGGTAAACATACAGAACCATGCTCTTATGTTTTATTAGAGAAGAATCCAATTCATAATAAAGAAAAAGTGTTAGAGGCATGCAATTATATTTTGTTCACATCATGAGATGGCACTGTTAAGGTAAAAATTGAGCGGTAAGATGTCTTTAGTGCCTTTTTTATCTACATTCATTTAATACGACATGAGTAATAGCAGTGAATAATCAGTAAAGTGATACATTGATTCAAGATGTTAACATAATGAGTTATAACATATCGTAATTCAAAAATAAACAGATCTTCTAGACAAAACTGTTTCCTTCATGCATTAATTTCACGTGCTGGTGGCTTTGTAAAGCATGAATTTCCTTTTTCTTTACTTTTTAGTGGTATAGAAGAACTATAAATTTTAATATTTAAGCTAACTCCAGTAGAAACGTATGTTTTGCTGATTATAAGGAATGGAAAATAAAGTGGTAAAAACATACATTGTGGAACAATTGTACTTACGTAGGTCATTTTTGCTATAATAAACAATAAAATACAGTCCTTTTTCTGAGAAGAAATTGGTAATGCTCTAGAGTTGCCAACCACTTTAATGCAAAAGTTATCTTATTTACCGTTATAGTGAATACACTAAATATAGTCGGAGTTAGATATAAGAGTTTTCTATGGGGGTCGCTGATACACGCAGAATTACAAAACTCTAACTGAATTATGTTCGTGTATAAAACCGAAGAAACGTGTTTTTATTTCTGAAGAATGAAAGGGTGTTAGAAACAAATTGCATCTACATAAGGCGTTGGTACTTAAAAATGAACACTAGTATAAATTCAAGGTCACTTGATAAATGTACAAAAAGTTACTTATTAGTTGTAATGAAAATAACTCAGTACATACTCTTTGAAATTCAAAGGGGTTTTCATTTTACAATGAATTAGATAACTCACTTCTCTACTACGGATTTTTTTAAACTTTGAATTGATTTTAAGGCCTTTAGGCAACTATGGCTCAGGCCGTAAGGATGATGATGGGATGAATTGGTGGAATGAAGAAAGTTGGAGGAAACGGGAGCACCACGAGAAAACCCACGCACATGGTGTTTGTCCACCACAAAGCCCACATGGCATGAGCAGGGATCGATCCGACGACCCCAGCACCAGAAGTGAACGCTCTACCAACTGAGCCACCTTTTAGTGGCCCTTCTCTATACTACTAGAAGAGTGCTCGACAAAGGACGTGATTCCTAGGATACCTTACTGTCTTCGACTAAAACTGCCTAACGGACCATCAAGGAGATTCAAGAAAACTGTGACCGACCAGCTGAACAGGATTCCCGCAGAAGAGTTTTCCAAGGTCATGAAAAAGTTGGAAATACGTGCTCAGGAGTATATTGCTTCAAATGGAGCCTATTTTCAATAAATAAACTAAAAAAAATTATTCCAGCCTTCTTATTTTTCTTCCAATGGCCCTAGTCCGGGAACTTATGGACTGGATGTGTATAAAAATACCGAGCGGTCGTACCTAGACTTCCCATTCGGAAGATACTGGGTTCGATTCCAGCGGCCTACTTTCCTGATAGGTTTTTCCAGAGTATTTTCGTTAGTCACACCAGCTCAGGCATACTACTTTCAACTTCCTTTCCAATCCCGATCTAAACAATAATTAAAAGCCATAAATAAATTAAATATGAATACGTGTAAAATTTTGTAACAAAAAACTATTCTTTCTAGCCTAGTTTTACATTTTCAGTACCAAAAACATGATAGAACAGTTGTATACACAACATATTATTGAAACCATAAATTAGTTTTCTAATCTGTCTAAAAATAGTACAGCCAATCCAGAGAAGTCTTGAGAAATATATTGTTTTAGGAAAAGTCCTGTGTGTGAGATATAATGTAACAAACGCCTCTCACATTGAAGAGATTATACTTAAAGAAACATGCAACACACTTCAGTTTTAAATGGTAGCCTTGGAACGTACAGAGTACACGATATTCAAGTTCATTACTTCCTCAATCAATATTTCTATTTTCCTCCTACACCCGTGAAAAGAAACGTTATTTCTTGTAACATGAACATATATTTTTTTATTTACATTCCTTCAATCAATATCGATATATTTGTTTGTTTCGAGAAAAGCAAAATGAAATTCTTTTCCACCCAAAAACGATAAGTAAGGAATACGTTTTCCTTTCTGTTGGAAAGAGGACGGATAGGTTCCCCACATTGTCAGTAAAAAATTGAAAAGCATTTTCTTTTTCACCTCGCATCCCCTATACCTTCTTCCGCCCAAAAATTGTATTAGATACTTCGACATTGGTAAAAGCGAACACAACAAATGTATGGAAGTGACAGGCCGTGAGATGAAATGTTCTGCTCTGAAACGGATGTTTCGGAGGAAAAGGAGGGGAATAGATGGATAAGTGGTTGGGCAAATGGTGAGATGGAGATTGCTGCAACGAAGGTGGGGGGCGGAGGACTGTGTCCCTTTTCAGAATCTTAGTACCATTTACTTTCTCTGTATGAGACCAATCGCAACGAGATATCCTTAATGCTTCTGAGACAATTCATGAAACTGATAGTAAGAGTAATGCCGTCTGATGTTTCCCTCTTATCGCCCGTCGTCTTGGAAATTTCTGTCACTGATGCTGAGACGTGGAGAGAAACTTAGACTATGATAACATTTCTTTACAGTTCTTTTCTTAACTTTCTTATCTTTATCTTACCTACGCTTGGCTCAAAATAAAAAGTATTCGTAACACATACCTCTCCCTGTTTATCTTGCTCACTCCCTGCGAAAAAAAATAATTAAGGAAGCAAAAAAAAAAGAGAGAGAGAGAGAGAAATGTGATTATTTCTAGAATTGGTAATATTTTATTATGAATCTTTCATATTACTCAGAAAAATATTCTCTGTACGCCTTGCTTTTATGCAAGCCCGTTGTACAAATATGGACAACAAGGTTGCATATCGAT
>JAGDQP010037276.1:0-18691 GCA_022664845.1 Lepisma saccharinum | reverse complement strand
TATCCATCTCACCGATGGAATGCCGTAAGTTAATATTGAACAGGACACTTCTGCCACTTTTCCCTTGCCTAGTTTCACACCAGGGTGACAAAATGATGAGCAAGTCCTAAAATAATTATATATACCTTCAACATGGTAACGGAAGTATCTACTGCGGGAGTTGAATAAAAACTAACATTTAGCTTTTTATTTAAATATATTTATCGGCCAGACATGCAGTTATAATTAAGCAGTGACATGTCTGAGGAACAGATGTGGCAGGTTTAGTCTAAAGGGTGCCTATTTAGTGCATAAATAGAAGGTAAATAGAAACTAAATGCTAGACCATAGGCTAAATAACTGCTAGACTCCCGCAATACATATTTCTGTGACTGTACGACATCCTCGCTGCCATCGTATCGACTAAAAATGGCGATTAAAAACAAGACTAATTTCGCAAAATGATGCATTGTCTTCTTCAGGTTTAAAAAGGTAGGTTAAAAAGTTGAGAGAATAAAAGAAGCCATCCGCAGATATGGCCTTTTTCAGTTTTCTTCCAAGTGAAGTAAAGATAGCGAGTATTGTCACTTTCTGTGCTAAGTATAGCAAGTAGTCAGTTTTGAAATCAATATTGACAGTGTACTGACAGAACGGTAGGTCTCTCCAGTCAATTTTAACCCTATCTGCTTTTATATTTCTCCCTCTAAGTATATACAGGGTGATTACAAATGATTCATCAGGTTTCGTGAGTTTATTTTAAAAAATACTAATACACTTACAGTAAACCAGCATACCTCAAAAGAATTAGAAACCATCCAAGTTTTAACATGTCATTTCTCATACTTGTAACTTTCACGACTAGCGACAGAGGGTAGAAGTTGTGAAAATAGTGTCTGGGTAACTGTGGCAGGTTTATCATTTCTTGATATGCTGCAATTTTGGTTGTTACCACAAATGACACAAGATTTCAATGAGTTCATACTGCAATTAGACGGAGCACCACCTAATTGGCATATTGAGGTGCGCCGGTACCTAAACAAAACATTACCACATCATTGCATTGGGCGTTGTTCTCCTGGTCATCATGCACTTTTCACATGGTCCCCTAGATCTCTCAATCTCATGGTTTGTGCCTTCTTCCTTTAGGAGTATGTGAAGGACCTAATGTTTGTGCCACCACTACCATCCACCGAGCCGTCATAGCTCAGTGGTAGATTGTTAGCTTAGCATTCGGGAGGTTCTGGGTTCATTCCCAACGGCCGACCATTCTGCCTGAGCTTTCCTCGGGGTTTTCCTCAGTCACGCCAGGAAAATATTGGGATGGCACATTGATCAAAGCCCCTGGTCCACACTTACCCGAATCCTTTCCCTTCCCCTATCCCGGCCTGAGCATAAAGACCATAAATACAATTAAATTCAACCACTACCATCCAATGTGGCTGAACTCAAGGAAGGCATCACGCATGCATTCACAACCAGCGCTCCCGCTATGCTAGAACGCGTTTGGGCCGAATTGGACTACCGCTTTGATATGTGTCTTGTGCCCAAAGGAAGCCACATAGAGCATTTGTGATGATGCTGCCATCTGGCGCTAGTCGTGAAAATTATATATATGAGAAATTGGTCCTTAAAACTGGGACAGTTTCTGATTTTCTTGAGATATGTTGTTTTACTGTAAGTGTATTAGTCTTTTTTTAATAAACCCACGAAACCCAATGAATCATTTAAAATCTCCCTATATACAGATGCTTATCAAAATAATGGAAACACCTGAACGAAAGTGCAACTTACCAGATTAATATGGTGTCGGGCCACCTTTCGCCTTCAGAACAGCCTTGATGCGACGTGGGATGGAGGCATAGAGGTCGTGAATGGTAGCAAGTGGAATATTACACCATTCCTCGTGCAGGGCATCGGCCAGTTCTGTGACAGAGGATGGAGGTGGAAATCGTCGCCGGAGTCGTGTTTCCAAGTAGGACCACAGATGTTCAATTATGTTGAGATCTGGGGATTGGGCGGGCCAGGGGAGGTGTTGAACTTCATCCCGATGTTCCTCAAACCACGCTGCAACAACTCCAACTGTGTGAATGGGTGCATTATCATCCTGGAATATGGCGTCATTGTCCGGGAACAACATCCGGACCATAGTATGCAAGTGGTCTCCTAAAATTGCGACATAATCGTTGGCAGTGATGCGTCCGCGAAGTGTGACCACAGGACCCAATGAAAACTATGATATTGCGGCCCACAGCATCACCGTGCCGCCGCCATGTTTCACAGTTGGGCGGAGACACTGCAGATCATACGCTTCTTTGGGCGTTCTCCACACATAAACACGGCCCGTGGTTTGGAATAGGGTGAATGGTGACTCATCCGACCATACCACACGTTTCCAGTCGTCAACCGTCCAAGTTGCATGGTCGCGGCACCATTTGCGGCGTGCTAAAGCGTTCTGGTCCCTGATGAGAGGTTTGGCCCGTGCAACACGACCCCGTAAGTTCATGTCATGTAATTCGCGGCGGACTGTGATTGTCGAAACAGGTTGGGGGAGGTACTGATTGAGTTCCTCCGTCACTTGCGCCGCAGTGGCACGACGGTTCCGCGTGACAATGCGCTTTAATACCCGGCGTGCCCTGTCACTGATGCTTTTCTTCCGCCCACTGTTCCGCTTCCCCGATGTGGTTTTCCCGTGTGTTGTGTAGGCCGTCATCACCTTCGACACTGTCCCTGGCGACACACCTAACACACTAGCCACTGCCGTCACACTCACTCCACATAACCGCGCACCAACAATTTGCCCTCTTTGAAACTCTGAGAGGTCTCCCATTTTACACTACCTCCGTCTGCTGCAGCCACTGCACACTCCTGTTCCACGACGCCTGACGTAGTATGGAGACCGACCTAACACACCACCACCAGCAGTCCGGCGCTGCGGTCGCCACGACACCACTGCCAACCCATACATCTGACGTGTTGCCAACTACAGGTGTTTCCATTATTCTGATAAGCATCTGTATATATTTGTGGTCAGTATTTGTTCCATATCTCAGGGTACCCAGGGTCCATATGTTGCGGGAGTCAGAATTACCAAGTAGATCAGATTAGAGTGTTTTCTTTATACTAATTTGTAAGGAAATTTTAAGTTCAAGTTTTTGTTTAGGTTTGAGAACATTTCACTTCCGAAGCTGAGTCATTGTCGAGTAGTAGGTGTTTTGGAAATTGAATTTCGTTTGTCTAATAATTTCTGGTTTCCTTGAAAAGTGTGGTGGCCTTTGTTTTTATTTTTGTTCATAAGTTTTGTGTTCCCTCTCCGTGAGGGTTCAAAATTTTGTTTTCTTTAGAAGAAATACAGTGCTATTGTCTTTGCTCTAGTTTCCCCAGTTTCGTGAGTTCAACGTAGAAATAGTTTTCCTTCCTTGCACATTTTGATATGCAGATCGAATCTTTATTCAAGTTCAGGGATCATTACAAGAGATTTGCCACTATAACGTTTACTTTGTCTGTGACATTATGCAGAATTTTGTCAGTTGGTTGGTTGAATTCTTCTGAAGTTTTGTTAACCATAACAAGACTCTAAGTTTGTTTTCCCATTTTGATGAACATAATAACTGAGTCTATTGCATAACTAGGCTGTCTCAGTATCAGCGGATGTACAATTTCTGTCTCTAACAGGACTTGAATCCGTATTGTTTAGTGGCGTCCACCTCAAGACACTGAGCTCAATATATATATATATACAGTACAGAAGGCTGCTTTAATCAGCTATTTGTCACTGCCGATCACCACTGCCTTTAACGAATTATTTTTCTGTTCTAAAAAGGTTGTAAATCTAATTTCGGTCATGAATTCCCGATGATGGATTCGCTTCGTTGATGATTTGGCTGTGGAGTGGAAAGAGGTTATGACAATTGATGTCGTCAATTTTGTTAATAATTGTTAAAATGAAGCCAAGACGTTACCCTTTGATACGATAGAGTTTGTCATCTGCTGTAAATAACATTTTACAAAGAGTTAACAATTAAGATTTCTTTACTTTTTTACGTCAAATATGAGTGTTACTTGTTTTTAGCTATCTCATATTAGCAGCAAAGCAATGCATGTGGATTACGTTAGGGATTCCGTCAAGATTTTCATTGTGTGGGGGGAGGGGGTAAAATCAAAATTGGGAAGGTGTAAGTGGAGTTTTGCACGGTGTCTGTTGATTTTTAACGTATTTTTAGAATTAGAGGTGCTTTCGAGGATATGGGGGATGACACCCCACAGAGGGTCTGGCAAAATCACTAATTACGTTTATGCAGAGTATGAAGTAAAACCTACGCTTGGAAATGAGTGGAATGCGCCATGTGATATCTAAATTCTTTACTAAATGATTTTGTCTCCCGCATGCAAAAAACTGAAATGACGACACTAGTTAGAAATGCTACAGTTGCTCTACAATTTCAAATATGAGCGAGTTCCCGATATCTGGATAATTTATTAATCCTAATTAACCTGTATTTTGCAAATCATGTACAAATTGTACATGTGTAAATATATTTCTCTGATTATTAATTTGAGCGCGTTTAGGTTTTCATCGGGAAAGCAGTATTGTTGAGTTTAGGCTTGGAAGGAGATGCAAAAAACTTCATTTTACTCAGTATTATTTAACACGAACCGTTTTTTTTTTCGGTCCAATAGATGGCAGCGAAAACATTTGAACTTTTCAAGGTGAAAGAATTTTTTAGTTATGGTTATTCTTAAAGAATTTTACATAGTTTTCATACAGTTTTATTATTTACAACTAATTTCATTTGTATTTTTTGTTTCGAAAGTATAATAAATGTAGTAAAATAAACGTAGTAAAACGTAGTAAAATAAACTATTTCATGCATGAATATTAAATGTTTGACCGATGGCAAATTGCATATAATACGAAAACATATTACGGATAAAAAGTTCATTTTTTTGTATTGTTATATTGTGAATATATTATCTAAAATGGTATATGCTACAAAAACTTAATTTTACTCATAAATACTTGTGAACAGTATTCCGATTTTTAATCTGTAATGTGCTATACTCTATATAGTTAATACATGAACCGAGTGATTAATATTACACAGCCAAATTACCTAACACTGCAAAATTACTTTACAGAATTACTTTTATGATAACGACACGCTTTCAGTAATTTTACTCCAGGTTTTAAATCTATATTTTAACCAGATAACTTTATTTTTCACAGAAGCTTATTTTAAATGACACCATCATACGTACACAAAAATGTCGTTGGTTTGTTTTAACTTTTTACCTTCGTCGTACAGAATAAAGATATATGATTCTCAGCGACGAATCAAATCCTGATTTTGAGCATTTGGTATCTTCCTACACGCTCTGAAGGAAATTATATTTTAACGGCAGTTTTACTTAGCTCATAAGGTTTCATCACTTGTTTGCACTTGAAATTGAGAAGGTGTAAACAAAACACAATTTTTACAGGTGTAGCTCAGGCGGTAGTGCGTCTGACTATGCTTCGGGTAGTCCGGGTTTAAATCCCAGCCAGTCATCTATTCAGTGCTCCCATGGTGCACACAACCTCCTGTCAAACTGAGTACCAGCATGTTCTTGGCTGAATGTACATTTAATGTAACGCCGGTTCAGCGTGGGACTGACCACCCAACCTGACTCCGTGCCACAGGTCGAGAATATGTGGGGTACTTCCACATCCCCATGCTTCGCGCAAGGCACGTGCACTTCTCACATGTAACACATTTGCCTTTTTATAAGTATAATTGAGCCTTCTGCGTGGCATGGCCTTCAGTGCGAAATGTCCCTGGATCGACTGTTGGTGAAGGCTCAAAATTTTGATGCTGACGGAGCTTAGTGATTCATGAGAACAATTGGCGAGCCTACGTGAATAAAGAAGCAGTAAACTGTGGTCAAGAATGTAAGATGGCTATTAGAATGCATTACGCTGATCTCTCAATCCTATATTGTACACAACACGGCCGTCTGACGTACTGCCTAGTTTAGGTTAATTTTATAAGTGCAGTTATCAGATGGACGATAGATGGGCGTCGACAGTTTCAGACAGAAAACTAGTTGTTGATCACAGTGATATCATGTAGAAATATGTTTGATTTAATTCTTTGAAGAAAATTATTATCCAATAGTTTGGATGTATCTGAAAGAAACTATATAAACTATTGTTTTTATTAAATCTGTAAAATTAAAGGCTCTTGAAATCGTATAAAGAATACTCATATTTTTGTAACGTAAGGTTTGATTTTCGCCTTAAATTCTCGTAAATAGAGTAATTTACTCTTGAAGTAAACTTCACAAATAAATAAAGTTACACATTCTTAAGTATAAATTGAAACGTTGTTTTAATTGAAAGAACCCAACTTCTTAAAAAGACGCTCAATACTGACGATAACCAGAGTAGTATATACCAGATTATTTACACATACGATCAAATACAATACCTGTACGGATGAATATTAGCTCAAATTTATTCTTGCTCTCTCAATAGACTGACATGCTTGTTGTCAATCTTTCATTATTGCTAAGTTGGAACACCTTTATTTACTCTTTTTTCGAATAAATATGCAAACCAAACGTACCTGGCATAGCGCTATAATTTATTTAGTATAAATCTGGCTATCTGAACTGTAAATGACTTGATATCAAATGGGAAAATCTGTTTGTCACATTTTGACAAACAATTTATGTAGCATCACGAGAGTAAAAATCAGATTTAGCTTATTTATTGTTTCTGTATTACGCGGGTGGAAAATCGTTGTGTTTGTCTACATGTATGCTGAAACAAGTGTTGCTTTTCCAGTTGATTGCCTGTCTTAACAGGTCATGAAAAAAATGTTTAGTAGTAAGTTTGTTCCTAAGAGATAGTTTTTTTTATGATTCCTAAAAGTTGTATTGTTTGTAAGTAATTCCTCTACTCGAAGAGATCCTTTCTTAGACTATGTATCATTGAACTTTCTTATCAATTGACCAAATAATTATTTAAAAGTCCAGGGTTTAGTTTAACAGTTTACAAGGTTTGTAGCATTTTTAAAACTGTTTTTTTACACACTTTGTACTGAAAGGTGGTTGTTTCTGTGAGTTATTCTTATCCCAATATTTCTTTAAATGTATTTGTCCCATATTTCGTTTGTTACCGTCCCCGCCTTTCATTCAGTTCCATACATACAGTTTTGATCTCAAATAAGGATTAAGTCAAACTATTAGTTTCTCAAAACTTGTAGTATATTGTCTGTTGTGTAGTTGTGCACTTAAGTTATGTCATAATGCGACGACATCTTTAAATTATTTATTATCAGCGAAGAACAACAACCCAGTTGTTTGGAGTTAAGTGTTTTCTTGTCTGTTACAGTAACAAACTTGATGTTCCTGATGTATTACAAGTTTATGACTAACAAAATATTGTTTCAAACAGGTAAGGTTGTGTTGAATTTATTTATGGCCTTTAGGCATCTCATCCTCAGTCCGGGATAGGGTGGGGGAGTGGATGTTGGAAAGTAGTCGACTAGTAGGTATAAATCATCCCAGCATTTGTCTGATATTACTGACGAAAATCTCTGGCAAATCCTTCAGGATGAATGATCGCTGGGATCGTTCCTAGGATCTTCCGATTCCCAGGACCTACCGAAATTCCTCGGCAAAAATAGAAAAATGGTCATCTAAACAATAAATTGTCAGATTAAGGTCGGGTGAAAAAATGTCGAATTGGAAGTAATAGATGAGGTACTATCTCAGATAATAGATGAGCAACCATGTTGCTATCCGAGAGAGAGAAACAGAAACAGATAGATAGAGAGAGAGAGAGAGACAGACAGACAGAGAGAGAGATTTCAAAAATACTGTTGTCGCGTGCAAACTTAACTCGAAACCTAGTACGCGAGTTATTGTCGCAATGCGTAGTTATTGTCACCGTTACTATCACATATGGGTAAAGGGTAAGTATAACACTGTCATCTGTATAACAAATGCAATGCCGTTCTTTTTAGCACATCTCTTTAGGCTGTCTCGGATAGGTTAACTCAGAGAGCGAGGTAACATTATCAATGACATGGCGTCAATACGTAGGACTGATCCAAAAACTGTAGATTGAGTTTTGACGTTAGTGCGAAACACTCGTAATACACAATCCATTTGAGGCGATTGTATTCATTATTTAAGCTGTTTTATATTGTTTAATTCTATGCCAAGTCCCCATTGCAGATTTTTATGTTGATCATACTGATTTTCTTTGAACTTGGTGTTCTTTTTATTCATTTCATTTCTGGTTTCATACACCAGTCGAAGTTTTTTCTATCACTGACTATTCTTAGTGCGCGTCAGATTCAAATCCCGGTTGAGTCCAAGGTCATGTTTACTTAAAACTTCCCTGCTTATTAATACAAGATCTTGGTCATTAATTACTGAAATATGCATATATAGTTTCATTTTGTTATATGGTAAATTAGGGAGTGAAATCTTCAATTTGATTTTCTTGCTGAAAGAAATGAATTTTCCATTACTTCATAGTAAATCTCCCCATTTCTTTACGATATTTCACCCAGAAGCTAATTTTACTTAGTTTTTGAAGGCCTATGTTGTATTCCCGGAAATCCGGAGATTGATGAGTATACGATCCCTTCAAAAATTTGTCATATTATTTAACGATATAGATAAAAATAGAAATAAATTAAAAATTAACAATGAATTAGACAATCTCTTTTCTTAGAGACTTTGAGTATATGAACTATTGTAAGATTCTTAATAGCAGAAGTATTTAAAGAAAATATACATTTAGAAAGTAATATCGGATCAACACTTTCGTTTAAATTATTATGAAAAATTCTACCAAATGTAACATTATTACGCAGATGAAGCCTAATTACGTAGATAATGAATATATTTTAATTACAACACTCCTCCCATCTACCGGGAATATTTTTTTGGTCATTACATTAACAAGGGTCTAATATTTAACTACTAAATCACAAAACTCAATACTGCATGAGACAACGTAAAGTACGTGTGCTATCGATTGTTTAGTTTGAACAAGGTACACTGTTATTTTTAAGAGTCAATGAATTATAATGTACAGTATTGTTTGTGACTTCTAAATTTTAGTCAGTCGCTAGATCAATTCTGGGAGAGTAACGCACCATCGAGAGGGAAAGGGGGATTATTATGTGAGGCCTTCCGAATACTGTACAAAATTGCATTAATCACGTTTTGTCCGAAATTGGACTTACGCGGTTCTGGCTCTCAGGTACACACTAAATTCAGAGCGCAATATTTCATCTTTTGGGAGCAGAAAGAGTGAATACTCTTTTATATTGAATTTTGATTGAAGAAAAGGTGAAAAGTTTTCGGTGGAAAAAAGATGGGATCTATGGTAGTGAATTTCGAAGGGAACATAGGCATAATATGTTTTAGTTGAATTTCCATCTTTTCAGATAAAGTTTCCATCTTTTGAACACGGAAATGACGTAATGAAATGTTGATAATGTAAAAACATGCAAAGGGGAGAATTTATTCATAAATACTAAGAAGAAAAATAATGTACTTATCAATGTAAAAAGAGTGCAAAAATTAATCTCGGGAAGATTTGAATACTGCATCTTCCGGCCAACTATCCAGCGCCATAACCTCTCAGTCAGAGTTGTTCAGCTGCGAGAATATACTTTCGAAATGGTTTCTTCCGTCTCGTCAGGTACTTGAGAACAACGTTAAAAATTTCCTCGTGTTTTTACTCGTTACTCCTGACGTCTTCTGGTATATTTTGTCACTGAGAAAAGTTTTCAGGTTTTCTGTTGTCATTTTTAACAAAATGCAACGTGATAAATTTCATAGTATATCTTCATCTTTCGATAAGTTTTGCAATAACAAATGGCGTAGAACAAACTTGACTAGTATCCATGATGCATTGTGAATTAGTCTAAAAAGATGAAAAATAAATCACTGTAAAAGATTAGAAATCGCACTTTCAAGTTTGAAGAATAAATTACAATCAAAAGCATCGGAATTCCATCTAGAAATAGCACATATTCCATTCAAAGCGATAGCATTTCTCTGAAAACCACTCTTTTTTATTAAAAATTCCGCTCTAAGAGAGTGATTCCTCTTTCCGGTCCAAGAAGAGTGATTATTCCGTTCTTTTGATTTAGTGTGTACAGAATTTAAAGCCGAAAAATGGCGTCTCGAATAGCGTACTATAGTTTTAACATCCAAGACAGTATGGTTAATGAATACGGATATACTATGAGAATTAATGATGAATTGAATGAAAGCAACTGAAATAATAATAAATAATAATAATAATAATAATAATAAACACAAATTATTACTAGGACGAATTCAAATTTTAAGATCTATACAGAATTAAGATGAGCGGTAATTGATCTTTAAAACACTATTTTAGAGATTTAAATGATTCTTGTTACCATGGAAACTAAATGTTTTAATTTTCTAGTCTGGTTAAGCACCTACATTATTTTATCTAGTTTGGCTGTAATAGGTTCAATCGTTCTTTCGTCATGCTCAAACATGTGTTTAATAGTTGAGTCGTTACCATGGAAACAGAAAACGATTGAGTATTCCAAAACGGTGAGTCGTAAGATCATTTCCCAACATTGCTATACTATCTGTGGCAGTAATTGATTCAATCATTCCTACGAAATACTTGATTATGTGTTTAATGAGTCGCGTTACTATGAGAACAGTCAATATGTAACATTCTAAAGTTAAGAGTACTAAAGTTAAAGTTCTTTGCTCAAAACGTTAAGAGCAAAGCCCTGTATAATAGAACAAAGTTTTAAGGAATTGATTCAATTAATTACTACAATACTTACGTACAAATTTTCAGTTTGAAGCATAAAATAGTAGCAATTGAGATGACACCAAGAACACAAAGACTATTTATTATCCAGAATATCTTAATGATATCACCTGTGATACTTTAGAGAATATCCTTTTAGTTTTTCTTCCTGAATATCAGTGATCTTATGAATCAAGTTAACCTCACTTGCAATTCTCAAGACAAGCAAAATTTTAATGGAGGTGCCAATGATATCAAAACAAAATAACAAAAAAAAAACAGTGCAAATTTTGTTATAAGAATTCATTTCATAAATAAAGCTAACCTACAACGTATGTAAAGAGTCATATGCGTTATTTTTTGGCACACAAGAAATGTAAATTAATTAACATTGTAGCAGCGAATACACTAATGTAATGTCTATTCTTATAAACTAGCATGACTTTGTACTTTATGTGACAAAAATCAGACACTTAATTGAGCCTAGTTTCTCTATGTGAAATTCGCCAGTATTGGACCATATCTCTGCTAGTCAGCCCTTCCTCTATCACTGCTAGCGAGACTTTCCATCAAATAACTCAATGATTCTTGGGAATTGGCATTTCATTCTTCGTCGTGTAGTTTATATTATTATGAACTTTCCTAACTAAAAGAAAATTGCAATTTCTAATATGAGATAGGCTCTAATGCACGAAATATGATTTTGGTTAAAAGACAATAGGTCGAATTCAGTATTATTAAAGGTTTCTTTCAGTTTAGTTTTAAATAAGTATCTGAACATAATGGAAAAAACATAATTATTACATTGCACCAAAAGAATATACAATATGTAACAAATGTTCATATATGTATTTATAAGTGAAGAAACCAAGTGAAGAAACCAAACTAATACTGTTCCTTATCATTGTCTTAAGCAGCGAGAAAAGAAGCTAGGTATTTTATGATTATGTTAAATGCTTATTTATTGAAATTCTTAAAATCTCAAACAAGACAGTCATTATAGAGAGAACACTGGACAAATCTAAATGTTTGATATACGATTGATTAGTTACATATGTCATCGAGACTATTCATATAATCTGCATCATTCTCTAAGCATCAGTAATTACCAAATCACAAGTCCACGCTACAAACTCCAGTATGTAAATATATAAACAAATAATCAATAGCGTGGGACCATTACTATAATCGTCGTTAAACCACGAGAACACAGACTATTCAATTATAGAACTAAATGTTAACAATACAAACTGTTCGTAGATTTCTTGTTTCGGTCCATAATTCTTGTTTAATTCAAATTGCGCGGCACGCTAGATGACGAATTCCACATCAGCAATTCTACCCCCCCCCCCCAACCTTCCTTTCCTCGGAACAAGAACATATGGGCGTATATAAACCAAGGCGAGATCTACAATATCATCTTTAATCATTTCAATCACTAAACTCTTAATATTGTCAAAATCTGGGGTTTGTAGTGCCTGGAGTAACCCAAACTTCTGCAATGTCTTTGTGAGATCCACTTCGTTACAACTTGCTGAATCTGATGTTTTAAATCTTTTATTTTTCTTTTTCGTTTTTCTTTGCACTTTATATTCCATGCTTGGAAACATGGGAGCAGGAAAAGACGACGGATCAACTGACTAAAAAGATTCCGATGCAGTAACAAAATCTTCAGACTGAAATGGTTCCTACACATTTGAAACACCGACTGACTGGATAGGTTCCGATGCAGTAAGGTTAGCACCGATATCTTGCCTAGAGTCATTTGTTTTTACATTATTATTGTTAAGTAAACTACGCTTGTCGTATAAACCAGATTCAGTTGGTGAAGTGATATTTTACGCTGTTAAAGCTGTAACTGTAGGTTCACTGAACCAGAGAGACACTGGTTCGTTACATTGGAAAGCATTCGTTTCTATGAACAAACTATCATTGGGAAAAGAGGTTTTAATGGAATGCAAAGTTGGTGCTAATAGGTTGTAGAGAAGCTATTTCGGAATTATTTTGTTCATGAAATATGTTTCCTTTTAGATCAACCCTCATATCAAACTTCTGTGAACATGTGTTATCAACCGTAATACGAGAAATACTTTCTTCATGCTGCCTATATTGGTGTTGTATCAGTGATTTTCTGAAGTAACTCTGGATTGTTCACAGTAGAATCTGGTTGTGATTGAAAACTTTTATTGTCTTCATCTTCTGATTGCAGATTAGAATCGACAGACTGTACTTTGTCATAACCATCTACTTCATTATGCGTAACAGGGACAGGATTTAATTAATCCATTTGCTCAGAAATAGTCGATGCACATAATTGCACCGCTCGCATACGACGCTCAGCCGTTTTACGCAACAAATATTGATAATCGGGTAACTTTTCTATCCGCTCAGTTAGATTGTCACACCATTATATAGTTTCAAAAGTTCCATTTTGGCTTAATAATGTGGCAGTTATATTGTTGTAAAGCACAAGGTTTGATAGATCAGTATGAAGAACAAGCTGATAATGTTTCAATGCTTTTTCCAAATTGCCAACCCTGAAATAGTTCTTGCTTATATTTTTAATTTTATCAGCCTCACTTTGGTATGCGAATGGCTCACTGACTTGATCATTATATTCTTGCATTCTAGTAATCATGTGACTCTCACTAGAGAAAGTAGAACAGATGGGTATATATATATATGTCAGGTTGTTTGCTAATTAAGATCGACACTTGAGACTACAATATATTTAATTGCTTCGAAAGTTGGTCCTTAACTATCGTCAACTCTTTCTTCCAAGGAAAATGCGAATTTATATTATCTGTATGACATTTTCGATAATTAAGCGGAACTTATTTTGCCTTATTATTAAATGAAATATTTTAGTAAACCTGTTGTATAGTATTGTATAATTGTGTCTGATTAAAGATCCTACTGTCCTTAACTTGAGTTAACCTTCATAACCAATCTGGAAATACTGTATTTAAGCCATTCCCAAGTACTTGAAGATGTAGGAATTCATCTACCACCATGAATGTCACTTGATAAAGATTTCTATGATATATTTACATCACCTACGACTGTGATAGAGGTATCATTGATTAATGTTAGATTTCAAAATCCCGTCGATATCAAGGAATCACAGCTGATAGTCTGCAGTAATTGTAAAGAAATTAGGCTATCATTAGTACCTGTGTCTATTGGAAAAGGTATTAAAAATTGACTTATTTTTAACGAAAGGTCATTATCGTATAATTGCGCATGTGTTCTATTTACTGAATCTGTTCCAAACACATCATCTATGTACGTGGCGTTAAGCTCGTTAATTAAAAATGTTCAGATGTTTCGTTCCCTATTTGTTGGACTTGTTGTGGAGATCTACGTGTTCCTTTTACCTGCAATATGGGCTATTTCTAAAATGCCCTTTAACCTTGCACAGATGACAGGTTTGGTTAAATGTCTTACATCTACCTTGTGGATGTTGAAACAAGCATCTAGCGCAATGATCTTTGCCTGTGGACGATCCTTATCATCACTCTTATCTTATGTCAGTTTATGTACTGTCCCGCACACTGACTGTGGTGTCTTCATTGAGGCCACTTCTGCATTCACTTGCTACAAGCACTAATTCGACCGCACGATTAACCGACATTTTTTTCGGATCACAAACGCTTCCGCATATTGTTGTCAAATATGCCAAGGACAAGTTGGTCACGTAGCATTGTATTGGTATAATCCCCATATTCACAGTTGATTACTTGATTTTTCAGTCGGGCTACATATTGCTGTAAAGGCTGCTACTCTTGTTGTCGGAACAAGTGAAATCTATAAGTGAGACTATTCATATAATCTGCGTCAATCTCTAAACATCAGTAATTACCAAATCACAAGACCACGCTACAACCTCCAATAGGTAATATATAAACCAATAAGTCAAAAGCGTGGGACCTTTACTATATTCGTCGTTAAACCACAAAGAACACAGACTATCAAATTATACTGTATAACTAAATTTTAGCAACAGGACACACCGTTCGTAGATTTCTTCTTTCGGTCCATAATTCTTTTCTAATTCAAATTGCGCGGCACGCTAGATGACGAATTCCACCTTAGCAATAAGCACTGAATTGAAATGCTGTGAATTTAGCTGCTCATTGGCTGGAGCTAAGGCATGCGCCGTCAACTTGTTTCTGTATGTTTAAAATACAGTTGAAAAGGGCAGAAAAAAATGGGTATGTGCATTTTTTTAAGTATGAGTTTGTACTCGTAACAGATACTACACAATGACAACTAATACATCAGAAAGTTTCAAACCGAAAATGCAAATAATCACGCGGGCTTAAGATTATGGAATAGATGGGATTAAATGGAACAGTTAGATTTTAAAATGCGTTTTACTAGAAATCACCTTTCATGCAGTTACCATCTTCCTTTCCTGTACTCTTCGATTCATAATTTAGGTTTTATCACTGATATTTTTTTATAGAAGTACATACCCTCTTTCTATTTTGAGTCCTGTCTCTAACTAATGTATTAGTTCAGGAGTTACATGACTCCGGGTTTAAATCTCGCTTGTGGGGTGAACTTACACAACATTATATCTAGACGTTCAAGTTATTACTTAATCCTCGTCGCTAGTTCAGGGTAAGCTTTGGCCTCCAACAATGAACCCAGGCTTCTTAACACTAGCTATTCGTCTCCATCCATTCCCCTTCATCAATTTCAGAATCTTCCGTCATGTCATCCATCCATCTCTTCTTCAGTCTTCCCACTCTCCTTCTGTAGAACGGTTTTCCGTCAATATTTTCTTTGGCATTGCTGTGTCATCCATTCTTTCTACGTGCCCTAACTATCTGATTTTTCGACTCTTGATGAAACACATAATATTGTACCCTTTCATTATTATTTCCAGTTCCTCGTTGTATCGTTTTCTTTATGTACCCCCGTCCATAATTGGTTCATAGATTTTATGTAGAATTTCTCTTTCGAATTTTCTAAGTGCATTTTCGTTTTTCCTGTTGCAAGTGTCCATGTTTCTTATGCATATGTAACAACCGGTCTTACTAATTTTCTATATAATTGTAATTTCGTATTTGTTGATATGGGTCTGCTGTTAAAGATCTGACTGTTAGCGAAGGACACTCTATTTCTTGCTTGTATTCTTTCTTGTATGTATACAGCCAGCTTGTTTTCGTTTTCTATTATCTTTCCTTAGTCCTGCATATGAAGCTGTCTACCCATTGAAACAGTTCGTGTCTTATTTTCAAATTTCGTGCTTCTTTCCCTTGCCTCTGCCGTTGACAGAATCTGAACTTCGTTTTATTTTGATTTGCTATTAGCCACAATTCTTTCGCCTGTTTTTCAAGATTTTCAAACTTCTTTATCAGTTTTTGTTCTGATCTTGTTACTATTACTATATTGTCCGCATATGCACAAATCTGACTAGATTTCGTAAAGATGTTACATTGTTGGTCTACTTTTTCCACTGCATAGTGAAGTGCCAATATAAGGAGAAAAGACCTCTGTAAGTTGATTTCCAATTTTGACTTTACCATTGAAGTTCTTCATTGTCATTCCAACTAAATTAATTTGTTTGAATACAGAAAATACAGCTTTCTGACATTGCTGACTATACTAAAAAAAAGCAACTAAAGTATAACAGTTTCGGAAGTATATCACCTTCTTCAGGCTGTACTCTAGAACTCTACTCTAGAGAATTGTAGAGTATAGTATGAAGAAGGAGGTGATGTACTTCCGAAAGTGTTACGGTTTAGTTTCTTTTTTGTTTTTAAAGTATTGTCAGCCGTGTCAGAAAGCTGTGTTTTATTTTTAAATTTATTTGGCCTTTTCATTTTGTTCATTATTACCAACAACATTAAATTATGTTTGTACTGTCAAATGCATGTTTTTAGTGTACAAATAGCATATTGAGGGTTAACCATTTATACCTGGTGTCAACAATAACTATTTCAGTGTCTCGTTTGCCTAAGCATCTTCATACTTTGTGCTTTAACCCAACGCTATTTTCGGTAGCCTCTTCCCGTCTTCGAACAGTCATCGGTAGCTACATTAGTTGGGCCGGTCCACTTAGAAGGTTGAGGTTTCCACTAGTGTCTGCTTTCACCGAAAATATTTCTCCTCGGTGGACAATGCAACTTAAGAAAACTTTCTCAGTGCCATGTGATTTGTTTTAACCCAACTTTGTCCGTACTACTGTGTTTGTGGATGGCATCCCTATGTCCATCGCAGTTGTGTTGGAAGATGGCACCGAACTTTTCGTGGCTCGCTTCTCTCAAACTGCGGCTCACCTTTGTCACCGAGTTTCTTACCGCAGCTGTGGCGACCCTCCCCATGTATACTAAACAAGTGCTCATTATGTCCGACAACATTGTTGTAGTATATTCTATAAATCGACCGATTTGCCATGTAAACTACCTGATACTTATTTCTCAGTATTTGTATATCTGTATCAATAATTTTGTACTACGTCATGTATTGTCAGAAAATAATAAAACGGATCGAGCTTCACGCCGTCCGTTGCGGACGCAGCCTGAAGGAACCCAATATAATGGGATCGCGGTGGGAGGAGCATGGGGTATGATATCCCATGATCACATATCGTGGTCTCAGTTGATCTCGTCAGAGCGAAAGCAGCGCGCGCGTGCGGTTCTGATTGATTCAAGTGGTAGTTTTTGCATACTTCTTGATTAAAATAGTTTTTACCATACACAAAAGCACTGAGAAGCTATTTTGCAAACATCGACAACAATTAACTATATCACAATCTATAAAAAGTCTAACCTTTAAAATCTTATATCACTTAAAATCAACATGCACGGCAGTACATGAGCCAAGTTCTTCACGTCAGAAAACGTCAGCACTGCCAGAAGCATGTTATACAGGAACAAGAGTTTATGGCAAAATCGACGATTTGGGGGCCCCGTAAGAAAAAAGATAGGAATATGAGCTTTTGCCGTTAAAGAGATATGGTAAATATGTGCAGATGTACAAAATTTCATATTCGTATCTCAAACTATGTTCTAGTTGTGGATCCCTGAAATTGCACATTTTAGGCTAACTGACACTCACTCACTGACTGACTGACTGACTGACTGACTCACTCATCATATTGTTTGGAGTGTTTGGAGTAAGCTAGGAACATGAAATTTGGTATGAAGGTAGAGGATGATAAATAGATAAAGGAAAAATTCCGATATTTTGAAAAGGTAGCCATCTTGGATTCAAAATGGCTGCCAAACCTAAAATTTCAAAGAATACACAGCCTAAACGACTAAAGCTAGAACAATGAAATTTGGTATGAAACTACATCATTGATAGCAAATTAAGAAAACGTTTCAAAAATTTGAAAAAGTCGCCATTTTGAATTCAAAATGGCCGCTAACCCTAAAATTTTAAAGAATACACAGCCTAAACGGCTGCCGCTAGAATAATGAAATTTAGTTTGACAGTACAGTACATTATTAGTAGGTTTTGAAAATATTACAAAATATCTCTAAAGACGCCATCTTGGATCCAAAATGGCGGGAATCATAAATCCATTTTCCAACTGCTTGAGCCAGAGATACGAAATTTGGCATAATGATGTATTATCAAGAGTAGTTTAGGAAAACATAACAACGTTTTAAAAAATTCACCATCTTTGATTCAAAATGGCAGCTGAAATACCATTTTTCACATCGTTCGAGATAGAAAAACGAAATTTGGTATGACAGTGTATCATCACGAGTATGTCACGAAAATATAAGAAAATGTTAAAAATGTGTCCATCTTTTATCCACAATGCCCGCCTAAACCCCACTTTATAACGACTGAAGCTAGAGAAACGAAATTTGGTATGAAGGTGTACCATTACGAGTAGGTTAGAATAAATTCGGCTCGTCTCCCCTACTAGGGTACAGTTCC